>PVIJ01005906.1:28653-61893 GCA_004024925.1 Scalopus aquaticus | reverse complement strand
AGAAGTGATGGACGCACTAGGCACCCAGATGAGTTGGGGAAAAAAAGCCGGTGTCGTTAAAACACACTTCGAAGACAGGAACACAGTTATTAGTTAACGCGCACACACTTGTTAATAAAGCTTGTTTAAGCAAATCCACTACAGCACAAAGAACGGTGTCACTAATAACAATGATGTGTTGTAAAACTTAGTGTGTGGACCGTTCTTAGAAATAAGTAAACTTCAGAAATAAGACGCAAAGTATTGCAATGAGAACCCAACAGTTGCATGGAAGAAGTAAATCAGAGCTACCTCCAGTGCGCTATTGTTATCACACGAAGACAGGCAGGCACAGCCCTTCTCCACCACTGAAACTTACAGTGGCCAAAAACGCCTTGCAATTACAGGCTTGTGCCAACTAGTCAGGCCACCTCGTCTCCTTCCCCCAACCTCGGCGCGCTCCCGCACGCGCACACTCGGCCAGCAACAACTGAGCCGCGGTCGCCGCTCCCCAAGTGGGCTTCTCAGAGGGTGCTGGCCTCAGCCCCAGCTTTTAAAGAAAGTACGGAGCGACCCAGCAGTTCTCGGAGCAGTAATCCCTAGTCATGGAGTTAACCAAGAAACCCCATCCCCGCGCTGGGAGAGAGACCTAGGTTTCAATCGCTCTTCGGTCAGGTACCCTTAAACAAATGCATTGGGAACGGTTTCCTTATTGGGGGCAGGGCCACTATTAAGTCCGCATTCCTTTTTCTTTTGCCGTTACTGCTGAGAACGCAAGTTACGTGCAGACAACTGCTCCCGACGGCTCCTGAAGAATAAATTCACAGTCGACAACACCCTAATTTTTCTCCAAAACCACCTGGGAAAGGTGGGGCGAATGGATGAGGGAGAAGTCAGTCTCCCTGCTGTTAGCTGGAGCTGTCAGCAGGGGCCGCTATCTCCACCTTTCCCAGCCAAACGCCACAACAGAACCGGGGTGGCGGGGGGCGCGGCTCTAGGTGCGCGCGCAGCCCCCGCGGCACAGGGAGCAGGCTCTGGGAGGGGGTTGGGCGTGGGGGGCGGCGGGCTGGGCTGCGCGCTCCCGCGGCATAGTCGGGGCGGTGTCGGGACGCCCTCATCGAATCTGGTGGGGACCGGGCTGCCGGCCATGGCTGGATCCTTGGCTGCGCGGAATCGGCTGCTGGTGACCGCAGAGCCAGAGCGAGCCGGTCCCAGAGCTCGTCGGTGCACCCCCGGCGCAGCCTCGCAGCCTCGCAGCCCCAAGATTGGGCTCAAGCGGACCCCGGGATTCTCCGTTCCGCATCTCCCCGCCGCGGGGCCTGTGAGACCCTTCCTCCGCTCATTGTGTCTGCAAAAGTTCTTTAATTGGCAGAATTAGGCAGAGCAAACGAATTGTTTCACCGGCTGAAGCAAATTAATTCCGGGTTCAGCTTCTTCCCTTGGAGAAACAATTAAGGTGTCTTGTTTGCTTTATGGATGTATTGGAAATGCCCCCATCGAGTTTAGGATATGTTTTGAAAGGAGTAATTTTTTCAATACTTGCATGTTTGATATGCAGAAATGTTGAGCCAAGAAGTGAGAGATTAAACTTACCGATTTTAAAATGATGGACTACTAGGAGAAAATTTGAGTTTACTTTTGTGCAGCTAAGAAATACCACCCAGAATCTTCCGGGCAATTACTAGATCCCAAAGCCAGAACAACCAAATAGGCGTCCTGACCACGTGAGATGACGTTTCCCCCTCAGGGGAGAGATGCTCCCCAGGCTCGTAGAAAAGCCAGCTATTGTGTCCCTGGGAAGCCCTCAGGGGAGCACCTGTGGGGAGGCCTGCCCAGCGAAACCCCATGATGTCATTTCCCCTTTGGTGCACCTCGGATTCACTCGCAGAAGCCTGCCTTCAACCTTTTCAGTAAAAGCACCGGCCCTCCAACGCCTTCGAAACGGCCACGGAGCCACGGAGCCGATCCCTTCAGGGAAAGAAAGCCAGTGGTAGTGGAAGAATCTCTCGAGTGTTGGAACTAGAAGGAAACAGTTCGGTAGTTACCTGGCATGAAGTAGAGGGCGGAAGGCCTGGGTCTCTGGAGGCTGCGAAGGTTGTGTAACTTACTAGTTGGTGACCTTGGTCAAGTGAAGTATCTCTCTGGAGCCCTAGTGAATGCACCTGCAGTGGGGATTTAACCCATTGTATGCGGGAAACGTATTTATATGTTTTTCACCTTGACTGGTAGTAGCAAACTACCCGCAAAGAACGTGTTATTATTCACCAGCTATGTGGCTTGAAGAAAGTGGTGATCCTTTCTTATAGGAATAGTAATATGGGAATAATGTTTTGCTTACAAAAGTATTTTAAATTGTATGCGGGAAACGTATTTATACGTTTTATGTGGACTGGTAATAGCAAACTACCTGCAAACGCTACTCTCTCAAGGGAGGGTGTGGGCTAAGAGAGATGGTGCTTGTAAACCACTATCCAGGGCCTGGGGCACTCAGTAAAGGTCAGCTGGCATCTCTGTCACCCTTGTTATAGCTACATTATACCTACCGTCACATTTTGCCCAAGTCAGACTGAGCCACAGAGCAAGGGCTGGCTTGCTTTCTGTCATTGGGTCCGTGCTGGGAGCTACCCAAACATCCTCTTCAATTAATGTGCATGAGCCAACACTGCCTTTCCCCCACATCCCCAGCAAAAAGTGTGGAGGAAGATTAGACAGAAAGGTCAACTTCGCAGAACCCTTTGAAAGATCACATCTAGCATTTGATCGGAATCTCTGCTTTAAACCTGAAGGGACTGGTGGGCTTGGGAGAGGGTCTTTTGGTGCTTATGCGCCACTCCTGTGAGCATGGCTTCTTGGGGGGCTTTGGGAGGACGTGTGGTTTATACATTCAGGGATCCTGGCTTATCTACAGTCATTCTCCAAAGTTCCCTCCACATCTTTCCCTTAAATCAGTGATTTAAAAACCCATTTACACATTAAAATTGCTGGGGTGGGGAGGGGGCTTTTAAATGGTATGAGGCCCCCCCTTGCCCCAGAGATTATGATTTATCAGGCTGGGGTGGGGCCTGGGCTTGGGATTTTTTTAAGCGTTCTGAATGATTTCAGTGTGTAGCCAGCGCTGAGAACCACTGTCAGAGGGAATCCTGGCTCTGTCTAGAAAACTGTTCTTCCCCAGCCTTTCCTGGTGGGGCTGTTTAGCTTCCCTCTGCCCCTTTATACCAGTTCAGGAAAGTGGGGTACTCCTTCTTGCTTCTAAGGCCATTTCTCCTCCACTCAGTAGCTCCCAGAATTTGGGAAGCTGTAGTCTCCAAATATGTTTTACCCCATTTATCTGAGCTCTAGCACCAGACTTAATATCCTTCTGTCTGTCCCACCATCTGTCACCACTCATGGAAGTGTTAGCATCCACCTAACCACTAACCCTCTGCTTTCTCAGTTTCTTGCTTCCTCATCTCCATTGTCTTCCCCCCCCCTCACTTCCACCGCCCACTCCAGGGCTTCCTGCTGAGCTGCCTTAGCAGAAAAGACTCCATCTTCCACACCACTCGTTCTGGCGGCCCACTCTCCAATCCCAGCGTCCTCTCATTCCAGATCGGGTATGCACCCCTCTGCACGCTGATTTCATGGAGAACTCCAGGCCCTAGGTCCTGCCACTCTCTCTCCAGCCCTCCGCTCTCTCTTTGTGCTTCCCTTCCTACCCAGCATAGCTTCACAATAACAGTCTCCCTCCGGCAAATGCTGTCAGCTCCCTTGCTCGCCTGTCTTTTGGTCACACCCATCTGGCTGCAAGCCAGTCCTGAATTATATAAACATCAGTCTTCTCTCCGCTGACAATGGGCAGATGACACCTGCCAGAAAAACATCAGAGACACGCACATAGGCAGGTAGTACCGTCACTTACGTACCTCCACAGACCCTCAACACTGCCTGGTGGTGGTCGTCCCTTCCTCTCAGACCTAACTTCTCCCCTTTATCCTCCAGCCTCACACTTCTTTAAAAATCAGTCAAGAATTCTTGGCTTCTGCCCTGGTGATTCCGTGGATCTCCTCCACTCGGAGCACAAACCCTCCTCCTGTCCTCAGCTCATTGACGCCTTCTCGGAAATTTGGTCCCATCACCCCTTCAGCGTGGAAACAGGCTTTTCTCTCTCTCACCTTTACTCTCACCTGACAAACAAGCCCCCCCTGTGTCCTCTGTTCCTCTCAAGCTACCCCTTCTGCAAGAGGGTGGTCCTCAGGAAGGGGGACTGTCCCAGGACCCCACCCCCACCTCAGGCCAGAGAGAGCCAAGACACCTAGGACTATGAATCCCAGAGGGCCATCATCACCGAAGAAATGATACTGAGGACTGAGGGAGGAGTTAAGGAGAGGTTTGGGACTTAAAAACCAGACCTGGGGGGTTGGAGAGGCCTGTTGGTCCATGGTGTGGATTGGCCAGAGTTTTTCCTAAGTAGGCAAGAAAAGTCCAGCTCAGAGAAACTGGTAGGACGTTTTTACCAATTTATTTCTTTAACTTTTCTTTTCCCTTTTTGTAAATAAATCTTTTTATTGATTTTATTGTGTGTGCCTGCGTTTGAGTTTTTAAGTCTCTTTCAAGCGCATGGGTGAGAACCCAGACAGGCACCCCACGGGGTTACCCTGTAACACTTGTTCGCTGTCTGCCAAAGCCTAATGTCACGATTTCCTTGAAGACCCCCACTGCCACAGCCTCCTCCCCATATAGCCAGTGCTCACTCTAGCTTCTGTTCCCTGCTCCCTGGACAGGGCTTCTGCTAACCCTCACGGACATCCATGGCAGTGAATCCGCTGGGTATTTTAAAGTTTTCGCTTTATTTGAAGTCTTAGGAACAGTGAACAAGCCTCCTCCCCGCCCTGTGAGACACTCTTTGCTTCTGACTTCTGCAGTCTGACCCCTTCCCCTGCTTCTCCTCCCACCTCTTTCCCTTTTAAAACTTGCTTTTCTTTTAAGGAAATTGAAAGGTACAGAACTTCCCAAAGAATAACAGAACAAACATTCCAATTCTCACTGCCCCAATTAATAATGGTTAATATTTTATCGTATTGGTTTCCTGTCTTAATTTCAAGAAACAAAAACTTGATGTACAGAAGTTACCTTTTAGTCCTCACTTCCCTTTCTCCTCCATTTCTCCCTACATGAAAATGTGCGCATTTCCTGTGCACCCTCACAGTTCTTTTTCTGTACTCGGGCAAACAACATATGTACCCAGAACGGATATATAGCAAAGCTTTGGTGGTTAATATAAATATCTTGTTTACTCCTGTGCTCCAGTTCATTTTCCAAATTGTAACTAAGGCTGTCTCTGAGACATGTGTGTCTAATCAATTGCTTCTCTGCCTGTAACGCTTCGGGGTGCCAAACCTTCACGGCTGTGCATGACTGGCTTCTACCCTGCTTCTCTGGTCTCTCCCTGTGCCAGGCTCCGTCCCTGGCTTCCCTTCTGCATCATCACTGGTGTGGAAAGTTCCATGGTCCTTTGTCACCACGTGGCCAGTCCATGTGCTTCTGCCTGGAACACGGTCACCGCCTCCTTTCACCTCTGTACAGGTAATGCCTACTCATCCGTCAAGTTTCAACTTAAGTGACCCTCCCTCAAGCAAGATTTCCCCAAGACTACAGAATTGCTTCTACCCTCTCCATTTCGTGTTTTTAAAATAGCCTGGCCAATTAGTCCTATATCACAGCTAGAGTTCATGGGCGGTGCAGTCACTTGTTGAATGCTTCCCTTCCCTGTTGGATCAGAAGCTCTTTGAGTCCTGGGGCCTCCTCTTTTTGTTTCTCTTGTACCTTGAGCAGAGAGCAAGGACGTGACACATAAATGAGGGAATGAATGTATGAATGAATCAAAGCAGTGAGTTTTCTTTTTCAAAAATTCAGGACAAGAAGTTGTTGGATGACATAGGACTGTTTTATTTTTTAACTTTTAATTTTATCTTATTATTTTTGTTTTTTAATTTTAAGTACTTTTTTTTCCTTACATCACTGTTAATTTTGGACAGTATTTGTTTTTTCTCCTCAGGCATCATCCTGGTTGTTCTCCCACCACCATAGCACTGTGATCCATCACTACAGTCCTTCGTGTTCCTCCCTCCCTTGTTTTAACCCCTCTCTCTCCTCCTCCTTCCCTGCTGTATGCCTTAGATCTATGGTCAGCTTCCAAGTTTGGTGTTTTTCCTGACTCTTTGTTCAGGTTCTCTCTATTCCGCATATAGTTGAAATCATCCGATATTTATATTTTTCCTTCTGACTTATTTCACCGAGCATCGTCCCTTCTAGCTCCGTCCTTGTTGCTGTGAATGGCGTGAGTTTATCTTTTTTGATTGCTGAGTAGTATTCCATTGTGTATATGTCCCGTTATCTTCTTGATCCAGTCATCTGTTTTGGGGTATTTGGGTTGTTTCCATATCTTGGGTATTGTAAACAGTGCTGCAGTAATCATAGGAGTGCAGGTTTGCTTTCAAATTAGTGTTTTTGTGTCTTTTGGGTCAATTCCTAGGAGTGGAACCCCTGGGTCATATGGTAGATCTGTTTTTAGTGTTTTCAGGAACCTCCAAACAGCCTTCCATAGAAGCTAGACCAGTTGATGTTCCTACCAGCGGTGTGAGAGGGTTCTGTTTTCCCCATATTCTCTCTTGATCCCCCTTTTTTCCCTTAATATAGGCCATTCTCACTGGTGTGAGCTGGTACCTCATTGTGGTTTTGATTTGCATTTCCTTGAAAATAAATGGTGTGAACTATTCTCCATATGCCTGTTGGTCGTTTGCATTTTTCTTTACAGAAGTGTCTATGCTTTTCTGCCCACTTTCTGATGGGGTTGGTTGCTTCGTTTTCTTTAATTGTAGGAGCTCTTTGTAGATCTTCAATATCAGTCCCTTGAGATAGGGCCATATTAAAAGGGCAAGGAAAAAAAAAACACACTAGAAAGTGACTATTCTTTCTTGAGAGTCTGCTTCTAAAGATGCACAAAATCTAGGCTCTCTCTCAACATAGAACTTCCACTGTACAATGTCCGATTTGCTTTTTAAATGAAGGGAGGAGGATTAGATTTAAGTTAGGAGTAAATGCCACAATTACCCAAACAAGATGCATGAAAGTCAGAGTCTGTGTACTGTAAAAGACCTGTGGAGGGAGATTAAACTGCAGTTTGAATCCCCTGAGAACAACTCGGGAGCATCTCCCAGGACTGAGCTCCCCTCAAGCCAGACTGTGGGAACAGTGATGCACTGTCTGGTCCCCATGAATAGCTTCCAGGGTGGTGCCTCTCCCGGGGTGAATATCGCTGCACTGCACCACAGAGAACGTCGGGCTCCATTCACTTCTGATGTCCAATCATTGTTTGGGAAATTAAGAGAATGGTAGATTAGAAATAAGGTAATGAATGAACAATCAATGTTAAGTAACCAGAACACCACCCTCCCCACCCCCAGCTCTGTACAGTTGACTGAAGTCCTTAGTTCCAGAACACAGAGCAAAGACTGTCTTTGACCTTATTTTTATCTTTCTGTTCCAGCATCATTTCTTTTAATTGCTCTTCTGAAGAACAGTTGGGCCTAAAAGTATCTCCTTGGACATGAATTTGTTTAAAAATATAGTTACCTACGTATAATTTATACTTTTCATAACCAGATAAACCAGATGATTAAACACCACTTTGGAATTTGCTCTTTAGCCAAAAGAAGGGTGAGAGGTAAAATAGAACTATTTTGGAGAACCATTTCCAAGGCCTTTGCTTCCAAATGGAAGCAAAGTAATGGAAGTTTTGCTAGAAGAGGGAATTGGCCTGGCTTGTGCTTAAATATAAAATTAGGCCATAATTTGTTTCTATTCTAGTTTTTAGATTATATGAGAAAACGTGACTGATAGCAACTGAAGACTTTTTCTGAGCTCTGTATGATGAATGAGTATGTAAGAGTAATTTTATAACCAGGGGGATAAGACAACCAAGCGTGTTATGTTTGTTCTGACATTGAAACTTTAAAACAGAAGAACGCTGTTTTAAACATCTACACTTTGGCTGGGTAATTGCCAACAAAGAAAGTACTTTAAAAAATGATATGTTTACATCTAAAGTGGCCTTAAAATGAAGTAGAGAAAATAGCATCGCTGAATATAAAATTATCCTCTGAAAACTCCATCATAGGTATAATTATAAAATATAAGGATGGTTTTTTAAGTCTAAAAACTGACTTTGGATTTTGAGCTTGGGCATAGACCTATGACGTTGAAATAGCGTACTTTAAGAATGCTTTTAGAGATAACTTTTATGTTGAAGTAAGCTTAAAGATTACATTTTACTGCTTTTTAAAAAAAATTTTTTTAGATTTTTAATCCAGTCAAAAAATGGGCAGAAGAACTTAAAAGACACTTCTCCAAAGAAAAAATGCAAATGGCCAACAGGCATATGAAAAAATGTTCAACATCTGTCATAATCAGGGAAATGCAAATCAAAACCACAATGAGATACCACCTCACGCCAGTGAGAATGGCGCACATTAAAAAAAAACAGGCAACAACAAATGCTGACGAGGATGTGGAGAAAAAGGAACTTTCCTACACTGCTGGTGGGAATGCAAACTGGTCCAACCACTATGGAAAGCTGTATGGCAGCTCCTCAAATTGCTAAAAATGGAGACTCCATACAACCCGGTAATACCACTTCTGGGAATCTACCCAAAGGACACAAAAACATTAATCGAAAAAGAGACATGCACCCGTATGTTTATTGCAGCATTGTTTACAATAGCTAAAATATGGAGACAACCCAGATGCCCAAAAATAGATGACTGGGTCAAGAAGATGTGGTATATATACATAATGGATTACTATTCAGCATTCAAAAAAGATAAACATATGCAATTTGCGGCAACATGGATGGAACTAGAAGGGATACTGCTCAGTGAAAAAAGCCAGAAAGAAAAATATCCAATGGTTTCACTTATAACAGGAATATAGGCAAACCAAACAAGAGACATCCAGCAAGGGAGGGGGAGGATAAGGGCTCAAAAGGGGGTAGAAAAGAGCACAAGGGACTATGGTGATGGTTTACGGGTGAACTGGTGGTGGGTAACCTATGGGGAATATGCAGTAATGTAAAAAATATGAATAATAATACATTTAAAAAAATTTTGCATACAAGCTGTGGTGCAGGCCAGGGCGTGGGACAGTGGGAGGGTTCACTGGAGACAGAGTGGGGAGCAGAACAGGCAGATCAACCAAAGTACACTGCTGAGGGGAGCAGCAGACGAGGCAGGAGAGGTCTGCTGTGTCATGTGGGAATCTCCCCAGCCGGCCATGGAACTCATGCTGCAGACAGCTCCACAGCACTGCACTTAACCTGTTGCACCACCAGGCAGGCCCTTAAAGATCATATTTTAAAATAAATAATGCATACTTCTGTGCTTCTCAGAAGTTTCAGATGATTCACTGACTACTGGTGCTTAATTTGTATTTCACCAAAATACAAGACAAGTAGAACAATTGACACCAGTGTGTTCATGATACCTCTTGAATACACCTTTATTCGTGGCCATGTACTTATTAAAATAAACTAGAATGCTGTATTTTAACTTTTAAACTGAAAACCTGTTTTCTTGAGAATACTGCATTGTGAACTGCATCATTAAAACTCTTGTGAAAACATGCACGTTGATTTCCTCATAGTACCGCTCCTTTTCTTTCCATGCTTCAAAGCAATTGAATCATTTCCTTTCTCAAATAGCCTTTTCAATCTTTTTCTTCTTTTAGTAAATGTGTGCAAGTCCCAGATGCTTGCCTCCTCACCTCTGTGATGCCCTTCTCCTCTCCCTCTGATTGAGATTTCAAGCATTTGTTTTTGACTTATTTTGACTTACTTCAGTCCACATTAACATGGTTTTGTTTGCTGCCTTTGCTTTAGGGGGGTTCTTTTTACCTTTTTTTTAAAAAAAAATTGCTTAGAAAATACCTTTCCTTTTAGTTACTTTTAAAAAGATATTTGGTAAACTCTTTAAGCTATTTTTAAAAAAAGATTTATCTATTTATTTTTGCATAGAAGAACTGGG
Organism: Scalopus aquaticus; assembly: GCA_004024925.1. Taxonomy (NCBI): domain Eukaryota; kingdom Metazoa; phylum Chordata; class Mammalia; order Eulipotyphla; family Talpidae; genus Scalopus; species Scalopus aquaticus. The sequence goes on along the minus strand of PVIJ01005906.1, from coordinate 51,859 downwards.
GTGTAGGCAGAGGTGTGGATGGTGAAAGGATTCACCAGAGACACAGCGGGGAGCAGAATAGGCAGATCGACTGAAACACACCGCTGAGGGGAGCAGCGGGCAAGATAGGAGAGGTCTGCTGCACCGTATGTGGGAGGCCCTCTTTAAGCTATTTTACAGAACATGCCATAAAGGGCTTCCCTGGTGACCTAGGCGTTAAGTCTCAGCGCTATCACCACTATGGGCCGATTTTGATCCCTGGTCAGGGAACTGACCCACATAATGGAGCAACGACCTCTCCTGTCTCGCCTGCCACTCCCCTCAGCAGTGTATTTTAGTAAGTCCACCTGTTCTGCTCCTCGCTTTCTCTCTGGTGAATCCCCTTACTCCGCATACCTCTGGCCTACACCCCAGTTCTTGTAGGTAAAAATAATTTTTTTAAATGCCATGTAAACTCTAATCAGAACATTGTATGGAAAGGTTTCTTCACTCACTCATAGTGGACTGAGAATTAGTCTTATGTGATTGATGTAACTTTGGGTGGTGGTAACTCAGATGGGATGGGGTGTGCTTTCTTTATCAACACGTATCTCTCGATGACACACCAGTCCCATCCTCCAGCTGATCAGGCTGAACAACTTTGAATGATCCTTGGTGCTTCTCTTTTTTCCACTTGTCATACCCAATTCATCAGCAATTCCTGTTGACCTACCTTCTAGATACATCCAGAATCTGACCATATCTATCATCGTCACACTGGACTACACCAACCACCTTTTCTTCTGGAGTTTTCCAGTAGCCTCACATCTGGTCTACTTGCTTCTGAACTTGCTTCCCTAAAGTCTAGCTTCCAAAAAGCAGCTGGAATGATGCTTTAACAAACTCTTCATTAAAATCATGGCACTCCTCTGCTCATACCCTTCCAGTGGTTTTTCCCGCTCCTCACTCACAGTACAAGCCAAGGTTCGCACTGCCTGTATCCCCTGCACCTCTCCAGCCTCTTTTCTTCTTGCGCCTTCACTCACTGCACCTCAGATAGTTGTTTCTTCTCTTCCTGAGCCATCATTTCCTCAGATGTCCACGGCCCCTCTTTCTGCGCCACCCCCCCAGATCATTGCCCCTATGTCAGGCCTCTCCAGCCATGTCCCGAAGCCATACTCTGGTGTCTCTATGTATAATCACAACTCCTCAGTTTATTGTACGCCTACTGTTCCTTTTACTTTATTTCCTTTTTCCTTATTGCCTTTCTTTGCCATCTGACCCTGTATATATGTACTTATTTCTTCAGTGTCTGTTTTCTAGCAGCCAGTCATCAGCTTTATCAGCTGATAAAAAATCAGGGCAGGAACTGATTTTTTTTTTTTTACCACTCTATATCCAACGGTTTGAACAGTGTCTTCTCATCCTGCCCATGCAATGGATACTTGTTGAGTGTATGAATGAGTAACCACACCTTACTTCGTTAACGGCAATCACTGTATATTAATATGCACTAGTAACAGTTGCATCAAAGTGAGTAGCTTTCTGTCAATAAATGAACTTAGATAGAGAGTTGTCTCCAGCAGTTTCTCTTTCTAATGTGACAGTAGGAAGCACTTGGCACATTTTTGAAAAAACAGCTTTGGGGCAGTGACTGCTGTTCAGTTATGAGGGCGTGAGTGGGTAAGCTGAACAAGGAGGTTTTTCAGGAGAAATGCCTGAAATGGATGATGACAATTTTTCTTGTTACTTGCTGGTGATGGCGACTGGTAAATTCCAAAGACCAACAGGAAATGTGGAGGTAGCCTCAAAGTTTTGGAGGCTAAAGCCCAAGGACAATGTTGGTGCTGACTCAGTTTTTCTTTTTTCCAAGCATGAAGGTGGGGACCTTCTCCCTGTATCTTTACATGGACTTCCTCAGTAGGTGTAAGGGAAGAGAGGGAAAGGGAGAGGGAGAGGAAGAGGAGGAGAGGGAGAGGAAGAGGAGGAGAGAGAGAGGAAGAGAGGAGAGATATACTCTGGTGTCTCTTCTAATAAGACACTAATCCTATTGGAGCAGGGCCCCGCTCTTATGACCTCATTTAACCTTAACTATTTCCTGGCTTTCCTTGGAGGGCAGGGCTTCAGAATGGCAGCCGTGGGGGAAAGCAGTCATTCAGTCCCAAGCAAGGTCCCTTCTAAGTCTAACTGAACTCTGAAATCCCAGATCCCTCCCCTCTAGTCAGGCTCATATTCAGCAGGCCAGCAGGGCCATTGGGTCTGGATCTCTACTATCAGGAATGTTCTCAAATGGTCTATTTTATAACCTTTTCTTCAAATAATGTCCATACACACACAAAGCACACACAAGCAAACCTCATGCAGATATTATATGAAACCTATAAGACACAGGCTATTGCATATAATATATATGATCTATATGTAAAACCATTCTGTTTTTATTTGACAAATTAAGTATTTGCACAGTGCTTCTGAGCCTGTTCCAGCACTTATTACCGTTGAGTGTAGTGGGCCATCCTGCTCTGAGCATCAGAGGGGCTGCATTCTAGATTTGGGGCACCATATCCACCTTGCTTACCATCCCTGTTATTCTTGGTCATACAGACATTGTCCCTTCCAGCAATTCTTTCCCATGTTTTCCTGGCCATACGGATCTGTGCTTCTTCTCCACTGATTGGGTCTCCCACTCCTCTTCTCTCTTCCAAATGCCCCTTCCATTGTCCTTGTTCCTTTGGACATCTCTGCCCCCCAGACCCTCAGTATCTTTATTGACTAATCTTTCCATCACTAGCTCTCCCTAATATGTCATACAAAAAGATTCCAGGCACTTTTGGCTGTTTTGGGGGTGATGAGAACTTCATCAGTTGTCAGGGTAGAGCCCAAAACATACAAGTTGTTCCTCAAACAGGTCCTTTTCCAATATTGGGGTTCATAGGGAGCCCCTAAATGGGGGCTGATGTTTCCTACAAAATGGGGGCCTCTGGGGAGCTATATTTGGTGCATTGTGCGGCAATGTGCATTAGTCAGCGGAGTAATGGTGAGAGGAAAATGAGTTTCTTAGCACTAGAGGAGATGGCTTAAGCAAAAAGTCACTTTGTTATCGTCTAAGTCCATGTAATGCACATATAGTGTTTTCAATGTATTAGCTTAATAATGATGGCCAGGATTTATTTATTTCATCCTTAGCATGTACAGGTACTTCCTCAACATCTTATATTCAATGCCTCATTTAAAACTCACCCAAATCCGATGAGGATGTTAAAATAACCATTTGTAAATCACAGAATTTCCTAAATTTTATTTATTATAAAATCATGTGCCAACAATGCAAGAAATTTAAAAGCATAATGTTTTCCCATTTCCCTGAACTGCAAACACACATGTGATTTCCATTTTTAAATGTTCCTTTCTAGGCTTTGCCTATATGCTTACCTATTTTTCTGTTGTTACTAAAAGGTTTATATAATTTTGTACACACTGTTTCACTTAGTAGACTTGTTATACACACTTCCTAATTGTCACTCAATATTTTGTTCAGTTGTTATAATTTGCTAATCTATTCCCTTGTGGTTAAAAACTAAGGCCATTTCTAACCATATCATAGATAATGTTGAATAAACATTTTCATGCATATGAATTTTTGAATTTGGGTTAGCTGTCTAGGAAAGGTTCTCAGGAGTATTAGTAGGATACAAGCTACAAGCAGTTTTATTCCCGTTGATCAACGTTGCTCACCAGTTTTCCAAAGCCTGTGCCAATTAACGACAGCCCAGCAACATATGAGCACACTTGGGTCACCCCCACGTGGCCGGCATGAGCTAGTATAGTTTCAAGGTTCTGGCTGATGCAGACGATCCCTAGAGGGTCACTGAACTCTTCTAAGACTACTTGATGAACTGATTGAAAGTTACAGAGACATAGAGGAGAAGGATTGTTTTCCCCAGGTCAGCATCCCCTTCCTGTAGGGACACCCTGAGTTCCTTCTCTTTTCCAACTCATGTGATTTGATGGTTCCCCCATCTACCCTCAGATCCAGGAGGTCAGCATGTTGCACAGCTGGAACTGGTGTTTCTTCTTTCTTCATCTCTCCGCCTCTTCTGTATACACACACACAAACACACACACACAGAGACAGAGACAGAGATTTAACAAAAAGCTAGCAGCAAGAGTAAGTCCTGGTGACAGTGTTTGAATCCCTAGGTCCAGAGCTGGACCTGATGCCCAATCATCTCTGGATTCAGGCCCTCTCTACAGAGTCCAGCAATTTGTGAACTGCAAGGGGTTATACATGGGAGGCTGAAATCATTTTGTGTATCTGGGAGCAAGGCTTCATCTACCTAGAGAAAGGGACGTTTTTTACACACAAGATTCCTATTGCTTGTCGTGCTCTCTCAGAGGTCCCTTTTCCCTTCTTAGGGGAGCTTTGTGGGTGCAAATAACTTTGCAGTTGTGTGAATCAATGAATCTTTTATTTACATCAATTTGAGGTCTGCTTCTGTTGCTTGGGATCAAACTATTTTGATAAAGACATCAGTTCAAGGCATTTAAAGATCAGATTGGACCTTCAGAATATTGGAGAACCTGTTAGGTACTCTGCAGATGAAATGACTTGGGAAGTTTAGGAACTTGCCCAAAGTGACACCACTACGCTGGTGGCAGACCAGTACTGAATGCCTGGAGCCCCGAATCAGCACTCGTTGCAACATCATGTATGTCTGCCTGTTTTCTCCCTGTCATGTGATGCCGTTTTATAAACTTGGCTTTGGAGTCTAACCTGCAGAGAGGGTCTTTCTCCTCTGGGCTCCTCTGCCTACCGTGCGGTTGCCTCCAAGTCAGCACTGGCCTCTTGGATGTGACTTTGCAATCCAACCACCGACACTTCTCCATGGCATAAATATCTGAGAAATAAAACATGGCATGCGATTTGATAAATTTGTGACTGCGTATAAGAAGTCAGCTTAGTGCCAAAACACTATGAACGCTATGACTGGGAAATGTGAACATTTAGATCAATTTGCACGTGTGGTCATTCCTAGGTCTGGGCAGAAACTTCATTATTGGTCCCTCAGACTCACAGATAAAGTCTCAGAGGAAGATGAACACCTGTGAGGGACCAGCAAGATAGTGAAAGGCAGCAACACGTCTTCTCCTAACTCCCATTTTCATTGATCTTTTGCCCTAGATTTCCCTTCCAGACATGCCTTACCGTATTTCTTCCCCATTATCTCCAAATTCACCAAACATTTGTCTGCGTGTACATCTTTGCTTTCTAACTTCCACTTCCTCTTTATATATTTCTACACAGACATCCTTACCCCCCTCTCTCCAGAAAACAGCTTGGCTAAAGGCATTAGTTGGGGGAAAGTGTTAAATCCAAGTGGCTCAGATACAGTAGGCCTCCCCGCGTATGCACTCATGCTTCCCCTGCTGATTTTTCCTCCCTTATCCAGTCTCTAAGTTTGAGATCATTTAGGTGCTGCTGTGGGTCGCTTTCGTGTCTCTTTCTGCAGTCATATTAATGACTGTGATTTAAAGACCATCTATGTGTGATGATGACTAAATAATCTTCAGTCTACAGCTCTTCGAGAGTCAGATTCTACACTCAATCACCTGCTTGACACCTCCATTTAGATGCCTCATAAGCATCATGCCCTAAACAGGACTCTGCTTTTCTCCCCCTAAATTGGCCCAGGCTCAGTCTTCTCCGGCTCAGCTTCCAGACTAGAAACCCGGGGATAATTCTTGATTCTTCCTCTCCTCTCACAGTTAATTCATCAGCAAATCCTGTCTTTTCTATTTCCAACATATATCACATCGCTCTCTCCTTTCTTTTTTGTTCCACTGTGGCCATCTATCATGTCTCAACTGTTGTGGTAGCCTCCTAAATGGTTTCCTTGAGTCCAGCCATACTTTTCTGTAATCCATTATTTACACTGCATCTAGAATCATGTAACACTTTGTTGACATTATACTGAATAATCGCATTGAATGATCCTATTGACATCATCCTATCGCTCTGTTCCATAAAACATTTGCCATTGACCTTAAATCCTGACCTTGGTCTACAAGGCTTGACTAATCTTCTGGAATGTAAGCTGAATGAGGGCAGTTATCTCTGTCTCTTTTACTATTACATACCCAGTTCTTAACACCATAGTTAGAACATGAAGGCATTCGACAAATACTTATTGAAAAAAGATGGTCAACACTACCTTACTGTGTGGGTGTATTTGTTTAATGTCTGTTTCCCCAAATAGAATGTAAGCTCTCTGGAGACAGGAGAAATGAATTTTCTTGTTCAACTTTTTATACTTAAAAGCCAGAAAAAGGACCCATCATTACTACTGAAATCATAGACTGGTTATTTGTTTGGCAATACAGTTGTATCTGACTACATAGGGCTGGGGGTGAAAAGTGTGAAAGAAATAAGATACACACCACAGTGCCATTAGAAAAACAAGAGCAGCAGCATGCACACCAGCTATATACATTTTGCAAGAATACACACAAAGTATACATTAAACATACCAAGTGGCTGCTTATAAGAAGGGATGGGCATGGAAAATAAGACAGAAAGAGAAAGTAAGACTAGAAAAATGTTTGTTAAATGAATGATAAATGTAGTCTGCAATGTTATGACATTCCAGGTGAGTAAGCATGAATTTTTAAGGACTAGCAAAGCAGAAAACTGAAGGAGTTTATAAAAATCCATTTATTGGGGATAATGACGGACGTGGAATGTTCTGGTATTTTATAAAAGACAAAATTCCTTAGCACAGGCAAAATAGAAAAATTCTGGTTCCTGCTAGCATCAAACATTCCAACAAGAATGCAAAGTTGTCCTTTAGTTCTTAAAGAAAAAAGGGGAAATTCCAATGTTCTTTCCTCTGGTGCACACTAGTTAAGAATGATCAAGTTGCAGTATCCTCAAAAAAAGATTTCCAGGTCTGGTTGTCAAACAGATTCATTTCAAAGAACAAAGCTAAGGAAAAATGAAAAATTCAAAGTAAAATAAAACATTTGAAATTTAAAACAGATTAGAGAACGAGGTTGTAGCATATGCAAGAAAGACTCAATTATAATCTAGAATATAATTTTTAAAGTGTCTATAAATTAATTAAAAAAGACCCAAAAGTGGAAAAATCACTAAAGGTCATAAATAGACAATAGTCTAATAAATCAATTAAATTCTTTGAATCATTTAAACTATCAAATGAATCAAATAAAAATCAATTATGAAATAGACAATTATCCAAGAAGTTCAAAAAGAATTAGCAAGTAGGTGAACAAAAGTTCAACTTCACCAATGATCAAAGGTACGCAAACTGAAACAAAGATGATATTCCATTTATCACCCATCAAAGTGACACCCATGGGTGTCTGTGGGGGGAGTCTGAATTGGTACAGCCATGTGGAAATAGCAAGTACATTTCAGCATTGCATGTGCTAAAACTCAACATTCCCACTTCTAGATACACTGTCCTATAGCATTTCTTACACGCACTGCATCAGGGGCAGCAAGACGGTTTTCAGCAGCATTGTTGTAATGGCAAAACAAAAACAAAACAATTGAAACATTCAAATATCTGCAAATAGGGAAAAGGTGAAATAAAACATGACCTATTGAGATAACAAACTACTGGCAACACTTAAAGTGAATGCATTATAATACATACACACCCGTAGATATGACTATACATGAAACTATATATACCGCTATACTACGTATGTATAGCTGCATATGGTGGGTTGTCGGAAAAGTCATGATGTGTTTTTTCTATGTTTTCAAGCAAAAATGTGCCATGACTTTTCTGACAACCCAATATATACATTTTTGGAGTCATGTGTATATAAATACAGGTAGATCTTAACACTTTGTGTGCTGGTGCCCTTTAAATTTACCAGCCCTTGGGGCCGGCCATTTTCTGTGCCACCGCATGAATGGGATAAGCATTCAATAAAACACACACAACTCCTGAACTACTGGATATTAAAAAAACTGTAATATCTCTCATAAAACACCTGACACTTTCACCAAAACAATGTGTAAAGCTTCTAGACTGAGTACGATCAAAGAAATAGCTCCTAATAGTTCCAAATAAATCCACTGTGGCGTGAAAAACTGGAGACTAGATGAACACGTATTAATACGTGAGCGGCCACCTGATACTGGTGACAAAAAACACGTACTAATATGTGAGCAGACCACAAAGTGTTAATAGAATACAGCACAACCCCCCCCCCCCAATATCATCAGTACAGAAAAGAATCAAAAGTATAGGCTGTAGAGTATTGTTGGATGTTCCCAGTGGTTCCTTGCTTCCCAGGCTCCCCTCACAGTTTCCCCACAGCCCTGCCCCTGCCCCCATGCCTTCGCCCCCCTTTCCAGATAACTCCTGTTTCCTAATTCCTAGTAAAAGCCTTGCTCATGTGCCACCCTCTCCTCCACCCCTGGACCTGGATATGCCTTGATCTGAGTGAGTCACTTTGTATTATTGATGAGATCTTTAAAGCAGGTCTGTGCCTTTCACTTCTGAATCTCTGTGCTAAGTGCACTGTCCGGCACATGGAATAATGAGTGAATAAAACAGACTGATTTCTTGATGGTATCAGGATTCCTTTGAGGTGGCGAAAATAGTGACATGATACAGAATTGAAGGAAGTTACAGATCATCCTTTTATTTCTTTGAAGGACCATTAATATCTTAAAGAAAATTGGTGTTTCCCAAGTGCAGAGGATGTTTGAAGGCAGTTAAATAAATATTCCATTAAACTGAAAACTGAGATCAAATGTCAACTGAGATCCAATTTACTAATTGGGTTGAAAACTCTTTTGAGGTCTATTTCTGATACCAATTAAAATCTCAACTTTTTATTCCCTTTGTCTCTATTTTCATATGGAAACCATCTTTTAATTTACAAATTGAGAGCTGAAATACTGAGCCAAATTTTTCTTGGGGTTAACTTTGCAGTTTTGATCACAGCTAGATTGACTTCTTTAGACAAATAATTTGAGTATTTGCTTCAAAGTATACAATTCATGTGTATACACTGACTTATTGTTAATTGCCCTTGGGAGGAAGGTCTTTTATTTGAGGGTATTTTATAAATAGTCTAGAGTGGCCCTCTACAGTCTAGAGTGGCCCTCAATTTACATTTGGAGAATATTTTCATATGGAGTGTGATATTGATGTATTTAAATTATTATCAGTCAAGGCCATTGTTCCGTCACAGATACAGGTGAAATTCCATGATTTCACACTACTCCTACTACTGCAACTGGTACCATCAATACTACTATCTATTACTTCTATTCCACAGTGTCAGCTCTGCACACATGAGTGCGTGCTCACACAAGCACACACACACACACACACCCACATGTGTGCGTGTGCACACACACCCTCCACAAGCATCCAAATTATGTTTCAATGGAATCTAATGCTAATAAGAATTAACTTACTCCTTCATTCATTCTGCAAAGATCCATTGAAGGTCTGCTTTCTCTAAGTAATGTTGTAGGTTCTTTCAATCCAGAGGTGGCCCAAGCAAAGCCTTTGTCTCATGAAGTTTACATTCTGGTGCAGAAGAGATGGCTCAGCAAACAAATGAATGAGAAAGTAATACAATTTAATAGTGCTAAGTGCAATGCAGAAAAAGAAACCAGAATAAGGACTTTGAAAGTGACCCATGGGCGGGGGGGAGGAGAGGAAGTTATTTTAGATAAGGTATGTATATGTTCTCTGTTGCTGCTGTAACAAATAACTATAAACTTAATGGTTTAAAAACAACACAAATGTATTAACTTACAGTTCTGGATGTTAAATGTCCAAAATGAGTCTTGCTGGGCTAAAATCAAAGTGTCAGCAGGTTTCCATTTCTTTTGGAGGTTCTAGGGGAGAATCTGTTTCTTCTCTTATCTGCTGGAAGTTGCTGCGTTCCTTGGCATCCCTTATATCGGGCCCACCCAGAAAATACGGGAAATCTTCCATCTCAAGATTCTTAATCACCCCTGCAATATTTTATTTGCCATGGAAGGGAGATAGTGCGTTCACAGGTTTCAGAAAGTAGCATGTGCACCTCTATCGGGGCCATTTCCATCTGGCACGTAGTGGTCAGGGAAGGTATCTTTGTGGGGACTGACCTTGAATTAGAGACTGAAGGGTCTGAGTGAGTCATCAGAGGATCTGTTGAAGGCTCTCCCACGAAAGAGTGTACATAGAAGCCTGTTGGCAGAACAAGTTTGGCACATGGCTGGTACAGAGGAGCCAAGGGGCAGGAAAAGGCAGAGTCTGAGGTCTCCGAGGAAGGCTGGGGCTGGGTTTATGGGCTTTATAGGTCTCCCTGGAAAATAATTTGGGATTTGGTTCTGACCCGAACTTGGAACACTTGAAGAAGGGGACAGGTATGATCTCATACATTTCTAGAAATCAGCAAACTGTGGAAGTCCCTTTCTTAACCTGGGTTTTAGGAACAAGCAGATCTGCTTTCAAGACTCTTAGGTGAATTGGTCAGTGAAGAGGTCAGAAAGCGAAGGGGATTCACTCTCATGCTTCTCATTCTTCTGAAGGACTGAATCCCGTGTTACAGGTGTGGAAAGTATCTTGTGGCAAGGAGATGAAAGTAATGTCTTCCCTAACAGATACCTTAGTGGAAAAGCTGAGATGAATTTGATGCTTTTCCTTTATTTTAATTTTTTTCCAGACCAGAGAAAGGACAAAAAGATGTCTAAGGACTGGGGAATATGAACTTGATGGCAGAGACCTGAGAAAGTGTGTATGCACATAATAGTTTGTTACAGAGGACTGCTCTTAATGTGATTAAAATCATTGCCATCCTTATTTATCACCCAAGACATCAAGGCAGTTTAAATGTACCCAAATATTTTTGTAACGGTATACTTTGTAGTGTAATTTTAACCCGCAGGTTAAATTGACATGACTAACCTGTCATAGAAGCCTATTGGCTGCTAGTTCATCACCATTTCCATCCTTCTAGGAGTTTTGTAGTCAATATTCCTATGATCTTGGTTGGCATTAAAATTAGGCTGATGACTCTAATGCTGTAAGTAGAATTTTTTCCCCTCTAATTATGAAGGATCTCAGGAAAATGGTATTTTTAGTAGAGATCTCAAGCAAAAGGGAAGCCAGATATTCATATGAGCATAGCATAGCTCATGACCTCATGCAAAATTGTTTTAAAAATCAGGATACTTTCCCTTTTCTGTTTGAAGCTGTTTTTTTTTTTAAGTATGACGTCAGTGGCTTAGGACCAAAAAGAATAAAATTCACAGTTTTTAGTGCTGCTATCCTGGTTTGCACGATCTGGGGTGACAGCTAACCGCACAGTGTGGCTTGGAGAAGAAAAAGCCCTCACTGGGACAGTGCAATAGATATCCTGAGGGGAGCATCATGGACTAAACACTGTTCACAGCAAGACCTCATCAGCAGAGCATCAATCAGAGAAAGGGTTGAACCCAGAGAAAGGGTTGAACCCAGAGAAAGGGAGAAAGGGTTGCGTTTGTCTTGGCAAAGACCATGTTATTGCAAAAGAAGACTGTGGGCCAGTGTAGACCGTGACCAGGCCTCTCAAAATAGCTGAACTCAAGGAAAGGGCATAATTGCTGTAATTGTAAATAAGTGGCCCAGAGAAGTCTGTATTATATCAGGGGGCGTTTACGTACACTTATAACAGTGAACAGATTGTTAAAGACCAATGGAAAATAATAGAAAAAATATGAATGACTCAATCAAAAGCTGTCTCCGTGGCCTTTCCCTTGAATCCTACCTTAGACGAGGTCTGGTCAATTGCACACAAAGCTGTCTTCTGCCATTGGGAAACCATTTATGCCTTCAGAGTCTTGAACACTGGATCTTAGCTGAAAATTTCCAGTTACCGTGAAGCCCATAATTTTTTCTTATTGGGACAAAGGGGGTTGGAAAGAACAGGCTACTCTGTAAAATTTTACAGTAGGGATTACACTACTGAGGATATTCAAGATAGAAAAACAAGAAAAAACTAAAAAAAGGAAGGGAAAAATAGAGGGGAAAAGAAAGGAAAACAGTGAGAAAAATGAAAGAAGTCTTTCACTAAAAAGAAGTCGAATCAGCAAGCTTACCTTGGAAAACCTAGGGAGAAGAGTTTTCTGTTTTTTTTCCCAGGTCATATTTGAACCCAGGCAATATTTTAACTGTTCCCATTAGCTGACATACACTGAAGACCAAATATGGAGGAAAAGAGAAAATTGGACCTCACTTAACTGCTGCGCAGTGGAGCTGTCAGCAGCGGCAACGCGAGATCGACGCCCAGCTGGGGAGATTCCCACATGGCGCAGCAGACCTCTTCTGCCTCGCCCGCTGCTCCCCTCAGCAGTGTATTTCCGACGATCTGCCTGTTTTGCTCCCCACTCTGTCTCTGGTGAACCCTCTTGCTGCCCCATGCCTCTGGTCTGTACCCCAGCTTGTATGCATAAATAAATAAAATCTTTAAAAAAAGAAAAGAAGAGAAAATTGCAGTCAATTATCCAGATGTTTCCAAATACCTGGATCTTTGGTATCAAGTAGATAAAACAGCCAAGTGATTGACTGAATTTTCTGCTTTGCTTGTATGTGTGTTGACTTCATGTGACAGCCAAAGATTGCTTGGCACCTGCCCTTACCAAATACGGCTCCAAGTTGAACTTGACTGACGTACAGTAACGCTTGGGGCAGCCTCTAGAGACAAGTGTTTGCTCTGGCGCAAAGCTCTGCTACCACTATCTTTGTATATTAGGAGAATTAACATGAAGCACATTGTCATCACCCATGAAAAGAGGTGACAATGTTTTGAAAGCTATTGCAAAATACTTGGAAAGAATAAGAATGCCTCTCTTTCAACAGCTTGGTGTTCGCTGGTGCTCCAGAATTTCAGAAATCATTTAGATTTCATTTGAATTCTCAGGGAAGATGGAAGAACACCTCCTGGAGCTAGTGAAAAAACCCGCTCCAGAACTCTCCTTCTGCAAAGAGTCAGAGAGAAAATATTTTGGACTTCTGGGCCAGTTTTTTCGGATGCTACTTCTCAGCTCTGTTTGGTGCTGTGAACGCAGTGTAGACTGTACCTAGGCGTACAGACTGGCTGTGTCCCAATACACTTGACATAGACAATACAATTTGCATTTCTTGTTATTTTCATGCCAGGAAATAATCTTTTTAACTTTCCCCCCCAACCAATTAAAAATACAAAAACAACAATTTTTGCTCTTGGGTGGTGGACTGGATTTGGCCTGCGGACCAGAGTTTGCGAACCCCTGCCTTAAACTAGGACAGATTTAAATGAATAATAATCCAGTGATAATAGTAAACCTAGAGCATGTTTGAAATTTGCCAACCACTGTACTACACACTTTACATGTTCAAAACAATTTAATCCTCAGAACACCCCCATGTGGGAGATACTTTCATTTCCTTCAGTGAACAAAGAGGAAATGAAGATGCAGAGATTTCAGGTGATCAAGCCACTGGTGTTGGTACGTGGCGCTCTTCCAGCATGTGGGCACACGGGTGCTCAGACTGAGGAGTCTCCAGCCTGCTCAGGATTTCATTTTCCCAGAGAGGCAAATCACCTCTTTATGGTTTGCATGGACGTCAGTATTTGACTTCTTACCCCTCAGGCACAGTGCTGTGGTTCTCCCACCACCACAACGCCCACCCGTGACCCTTCACCACCGTCCCTTGTGCTCTTCCCTCCCCTATTCTGGCCTCTCCCTTCCCCTCCCCTGCTGTAGGCCTCAGATCTGTGGTCAACTTGCAAGTTTTATTTTTTGCGTGACCCTTTGCTCAAGTTCCCTGTGTTCCTCCTATAAATGAAACAGTCTGATATTGTTCTTTTTCCTCCTGACTTACTTCGCTACAGAAGCTAGTCTTTTTAGGAATATGTTGAAGGTTAGATGGTCCCTAAGCATTGGATCAGGATTTGAACTCAGGACCCTTCCTCTAGGATCATGCTACACTGTTGAAGCGCTTCCTTGCATGCCTTTTAAGTATTGTATATTCCAGAGTAGTTTTTGTGCAAATCTTGGTGCTTTTTTTCCTTCTTTCAATGGATTTTCTCTTCCTTCCCCAGTACTCACATCCAAGCATCCCAATGTGGCCTTGTTCTTGCAAGGAGATGAGTTTGTCTTCATTGTTGTCTCTTGCAACGGTCTACCAATGTGTCAGAAGACATTAACAACAGCAACCAGTATGACTAGAATGAAAGCCCTGTGAGAATGGACACACTTGCTTTCTCTTCTTTCCTATAATTTTTCCCAAGCCAAAGGAAGACAACACATTTCCACAGGGGCTCAGGTGACCAACAAACTAAATATTTTACGAGATTTGATCTGGCCTGTGACGGTGCTTAGATGTTCTGGGCTATGCCCGGTGTGATCAGTGGGTGGTGAGCTCTGCTATCGGTCACAGTGCCAGCTGAGGAATTCCATTCCTCAGAACACCATTTCCACTCATGCCAGCACTGATTTCGTTCTCCATCCACTTCCCACTTAGGCTACTGAAGTGGCATCCCTTACTGGCTAGTATTGATTTTACCAACTTGACGATAATCTCAGAATATAATTTTCTAACCCCACTTGACAGTCCATTTCAGATTCTCTTTTGGTGTCACGTTACTCATGCTGCCCAGTACAAACCTCAGCCTGGCACCAGGACTCTACACTGGTGGCCTGAAACAATGGGGATTAACTCAAATTAAAGTTTTACACAGCCAGAGAAAACTTGTCTGGTCATCTGGTCTATGGCCGTCTATGTCTGGTCATCTGAGAATCCTCAATCCAGTCTGTCAATTGCAGCTCCTTTTGTTCCCCACCACAATCCTTTTACCCCTTTAATTCTTCCTCTCCCCCTCTTTCTTAACCTCTCAGAAACCTCTTATTATTATTAGTGTCAGCTAGTTTTTATAAGTATTTTGCTTCATCCAGTATTTGTATTTTCCATTTTGAATTACTTTATTGCATGAGATTCCCTCAAATTCCTCCCTTCTTACTGTAAGTGGCAACCTTTCTTCTTTGGTTATGACTGAATAGTATTCTATTATGTGGATATACCACATCCTCTTGATCCATTTCTCTTTCAGTGAGCACTTAGTTTGCTTATAAACCATGCTGCAATAAATCTGTTGAGGATATTATTTTTGAGTTGATGGTTTCATGTTCTTTGTACGAATGCCTAAAAATGAGATTGTTGATCATATGGTAATTGCATCTCTAGTTTTCTAAGGTAAATTCAGGTCGCCTTCTAAAATACCTGCACCATTTTACATCCCCTCCAACAGTGTAGGAGTGTTCCTCTTTGTATTCTCTCCAGTGGTAGTTGTTGGGGGGTCTTTTTAATATGTGTCATTCTCACAGGTGCGCGATGATATCTCATTGTGGGTTTTTGTTGTTGTGGTGGTGGTTTTTACCTGCATGTCCTTTATTAAAAGCAGTGTTGAAATTTTTCCATGTCTCTATTCACCTTCTGTATAACCTCTTTGATTAATTGTCTTCTCAGATCTGCTGCCCATTTATTAATTGGGTTGTTTACTTTTTGTCATCATTGAATTGAGCAAGGTGTTTATAGATCTTGGATATTAACCCCTTGTCAGTTGGGTAATTTGTGAATGTTTTTTTCCCAATCAGTAGGATGTCTTTTTAATCTACTTATATTTCTGTTGCTGTGTAAAACTTCTAATTTGAGTTCATCCCAAATACTTATTTTTGCTTTTGTTTTCTTGCCATAGAGTTCTAGTCTCCAAAGGTATCTTTACCATGAATATCATGAAATGTACCGTCAATGTCTTCTTTTACATATTTTATTGTTGGGGATCTTATATCTAGGTCTCTAATCCATCTCAAATTTATTTTTGTGCAGGGAGTTAGAGAGTGATTCAAGTTCATTCTTTTACATGTTGCCTTTCAGTTTTCCCGGCACCATTTGTTAAAGACACTGTCCTTTCCCCATTGTGCAGCCATAGCTCCTTTATCATAAATTAAGTATCCATAAATGTATGATTTTATTTCTGAACTTTTCACTCTCTTCCATTGACTTATGTGTCTATTTTTTCCCCAGTAACGTGCTGTTTTAATTATTATTGCTTTAGAGTATAGTTTAAAGTCAGGTAATGTGATGCTGCCATTTCTATCCTCACCTACCCCCGCCCCCAACTCAGGATTTTGTTAGCTATTTGAGGCCTTTTCTGGTTCTGTATAAGTTTTAATATCTTTTGTTATATTTTTGTGAAGAATATCACTGATATTTTAATGACAAGTGGGTTAAATCTAATATGAGTTAATCCCAAATGTTTATTTTTGCTTTTGTTTTCCTTGCCAAAGAGTTCCAGTCTCCAAATGCATCTTTACCAGGAATGTCATGAAATGTACCATCAATGTCTTCTTTTATGTAATTTATTGTTGGGGATCTTATCTCTAGGTTTCTAATCCATCTCAAATTTATTTGTCAATAGGTCAATTTTGGTAGAATAGCCTTATTATCTCCTCAAATAAATATGCCCCCCCTTATCTCTGAGTTGTCCCTCCCACTGCCCCATGACCTGGAGGTCTCTGCCTCTTCCCTTGTACATTCAATTTTTACATACTCTCTCCCCATCAAATTCTTCCTCCTTCAGTAGCTTCCATTTGGGTTCCTAGCCTGCAATCTTATTTTTTACTAAATATTCTATCATGTGGTTGCTCTCTGTGATTATTGTCACTCTATCCTCTTGTCACTGTATCCCATAGAGTAACTTATAAACTCTTATGACAGAATTCATACATTTTCCTCTATAGTCTCAAGTCCTACATCCCACACTCTGCTATACACGCAGTCCTTCATCTTACCACTTCCTTTGTCTCTACTCAAGATTTGACTATGATTTGCACATTCTTTTTGAAAAACAAGCTAATGCATTAAACACAACTACATCTGACTTCTTGGGTTGCTCTCACCACTTCCCTGGGGTATACCACAGTTCTGGGATCTCCCACAGAGCCAAGTGATGAGGAGGCAGGAGACACTGGACCCTCTGTTATTGCTCCAGGCAGGGTAGGCCTGAGAGCTTGTCATCTCTGTCCTCAGCCTTAATGGTCTCTGCCATTTCCATGTCCTGCTGGGTGCCCAGGAATCTCCGTGAAGGCTGCTTGTATTTCTGTCAGTGTGCACAATGTGGCCATTCCTGTGAGGGCTGGCAGGCTTCCTAGTGGGCTGCTGAATGCGGGCACAGCTCTCAGCTCTTGGGACGCGTCCCAGCCCTACGCCTCTCTCACACCACCCCAAGCCCAGGGAACTGGTGGGGTTTAGAGGAACTTCTCCATTCCTGTTTCTTCAGGATGTGAATAGAGAATCTCTTTCCCTGTGGGTTTGGGCTTTTGTGAAACAAAGACACAAAAGCTTGTGGTTTGCCCTGCTTCCCACTCTATTGTGTGCCTCTCCTGAATGAGCTGGGAGCAGATCATGTGCTGGAATGGGATGGGGTGGGAGATGGTTCTTGGGAAAGTAGGAGAAAATAAAAATACAAAGAAGAAGAAAAATTAGTGAATCGTTTAAGATAGTAACCGAGTATAGGCATTTTTTGTACTTTCCTAGGGTGCTTTGCATACATTGGCAATAGTGCCAAAGGAACTTACTAAAGACGATCTTATTTAACTCATTGAATGTGCTGTTTACTGTACAATGTAAGCGATAGACACATCCATTTCTAGCATCAGAAACTGTGAGGCATTTTAAGATTCTGTTTCCTTTATGACTACAGCTGGATTAGGTTTAACTAACATTGTTATAGCTTCAACAAAAAAGTATCCTCTTTCAAATAGGTATTTTTCCATCTAATATAACTTCCCTACCTGTAGGAGTGAAGAAGAAAGGGAAACTACTTATGGAGCAGCAGCTTTGCTTGCAATGACATCAGTAGGTCGTAGGTGGCTGTGAAGTCTCTTCAGGTAACTGGCAGGAGTGCTCCCTCGGTTTACCTAACTCCTTGGCAGGATTCATTTGTAGACAGGGTCCACTTAAGCTCTGCCAGTCACAGCCCTGTCTGAACATCTCGTTTCATGCAGACAAAGACAGGTATGTCTGCTGCATTTCAATGGAAGCTACACATCGAGTTCTCAGGGCATGCCCAGTATGGGTAGGGCGGTGTCTGTATTTAAATTCAGGAGCAAAAAGTTTAAAGCAGCAGGGGGTGAGAGTGCCAGGATAGGACTCAGACACTGGACTGGAGCTGCAGCTCTTGTCAGGGTCATGGTGGGGGCACTAGGCTTGACCTTGAGTGCCTCTGTTTTCTTCTCTGAAAGACATGGGGATCAACATAATATTTATTGTAGGATTATTATGAAGTATAAATCAGTTAGTATGTCCAAAGCTGAGAACACAGCTGGGCATGTAGTAAGTAAAATATAATGTTAGCTGCCATCATCACCATCATCATCACCATCATCACCATCATCACCATCATCATCACCATCACCATCATCACCATCATCATCACCATCATCATCACCATCATCACCACCACCATCATCACCATCATCATCACCATCACCATCATCACCATCACCATCATCATCACCATCATCACCACCATCATCACCATCATCATCACCATCATCATCACCATCATCACCATCATCATCACCATCATCACCATCATCATCACCATCACCATCATCACCATCATCATCACCATCATCACCACTACCATCATCACCATCATCATTACCATCACCATCATCACCATCACCAATATCATCACCATCATCACCACCATCATCACCATCACCACCATTGCCATCATCATCACCATCATCACCATCACCATCATCACTGCCATCATCTCCATCATCACCGTCATCATCACCATCATCACCATCATCACCATTATCACCATCATCACCAACATCACTACCGCTATCGTCATCATGATTATGGTCAGATCTGTGGGTCTCCTTTTTGTCTGTCATTCTCTTTTTGATCATACCTTTTTACCCTAAAAGCAGCTAAAGGACTGTATTTAAAATCTTTTACCATCAACTGTTCTGTTCTCCCAGATTGGAGCTGTGAGAATGACTGAGGGGAGCTGTCATGCTTGACTGAGACTCGTAAAGCTGCTTAAAGCTGCCGCGACTACATTCTGATTTTTGTGTTCCATCCAGGTCTTTAGGCAACTGAGTTTCCAATCAGTCTGTGTTTCTGTTCAAGTGTGTCAAATATAAGGAACCGAAAACAAAAACTGGCTCGGGCAGAGCATGTGTATCAGTCTAGACAGTTGGCTGCCTGCGGTTGCACGTTCCTCTGATTGCCCCAACCCAGCAGCTCAGCAGTGTCATCAAGGCATCCTTCCCAGGTCTCCTCTTCCCCTACCAGCATGGCAGATCCACCCTGAGGCTTGTCCTCTCTCCCAGTTGTGATTTGGCTGCTAACAAATTCTCAGGCTGCTCACTTTCACATATATATCCTCGGAGAGAGTGAGACAGATGGTCATTTCTAGAAGTTGTCGGACAAGAGCAAAAAAGTTCCTTCTTGCAAGTTACAGATGTGTCTCCTCCAGCCTTATCGGCCACATCTTGTCCATCCTGACTTGAGCCACTGTACCCGGTGGAGGAGATGACATGGGTCACCTCAGGCCAGAGCTGCTCATTCTCCCCTCCATGAGAAATGGAGGCATTGGCTTGTTTCAAAGCACAGGGCACATGAGAGGCGTGGTTATTTGGGAAAAAGGTAGGAGAGTCATCCAAAGATGGTGGGGTGGATGCCAGTGGGAGTGGGACAGTTTCAATTTCAATATCAAATATAGTAACTATGCCCCGATTAGAAACTAGACTTTAACTTGACTAAAAGCAATTTTCTGCTCTTTTGCAAAACATCTCATTTCAGCGCATACCCACCAGTACTATTTTTGTCTGCTTGTTTGTTTTGTTTGTACTAACACCAGACAAGGTGATTCACACATGTCTTGGCCGCCTGGACTTGGAACTGACGTGCAGTAAGTCAGAAAGCCCTACTGCTGGCTAATCCCTCTCGGACGTGACTCTAAAGGGTTAAGTGCATGGAAAGTCTTATTATATATTTTGCAGTAATTCTTCATGCTGTCCAACTTTCAAAAGAGAATCTTAGTGGGATTAGACTATCACAGCTTGGGTATATGTTTAGACACATCCAATTGCATTTCTTAACTAATCTGACAGACTAGCAGTGGCTAGTGCGCCATCACCGGGGGAGCAGGTGCTTCCGCCTCTGGCTACCAGCCCGCTGCGTAACCAGCTGTGCTCAGCTTTTTCTCCCCCACGCCACACATGAAGGAAGATGTTTGCCCCAAGGCCTGTGTCCACATGCACCTCCATACAGCTGTATTTTCTCCACCCACTCTCTTCCATTTAAAAAGCCACATCAGAATACAGGTGGGAAAGACATTTATTTTTAGTTTTAGTTTTTAATGAAGAAACTTTTTCTTACTTCCCTGTAAATTTTTGACAGTATAGGATGTCTCCCCTCAGGTGTGATTACTGTAGTTCTTCCACCACCAAAGCACCCATAATCCTGTACCATCCTTTGTGCTTTTCTCTCCCTCAGCCCTGTTTTCACCCCTCCCCCTCCTGGATGCCTCACATCTGTCGTCAGCTTTTAACGTTTGCTTTGACCCTTTGTTCAGTTTCTCTATATTCTACATATAAGTGACCCCATCTGGTATTGTCTTTCTCATCGGGCTTACTTCACTTAGCATCATTCCTTCTAGTTCCATCCATGTTGCCACAAGTGACGTGAGTTTATCTTTTTTGATCGCTGAGTAGTATTCCAGTGTGTATATATACCCACTCTTCTTGACCCATTTATTTATTTGGGGGCATTTAGTTTGTTTCCATATCTTGGCCATTGTAAGTAGTAAACATAAGAGTGTTGGGTTTATTTCAAATTGGTGTTTTTGTGCCCTTTGGGTAGATTTCTAGGAGTAGAATTGCTGGGATCCATTTTTAGTGTTTTGAGGAACTTTCACACAACTTTCCATAGTGGCTGGACCAGGAGAGACATTTTTAAAAAATATACTGGACTTTACCAGAACTTCTACATTTATCACATTTGAACTACATGAGAGTTTATGGAATAGAAAACATTCAAGTTCATTCTTTTTTATATAATGCATGCATACATGTTTTATTCAGGTAATGTTAGTTTATTGTTGTTTGTCTATTTGAAACATAGAATCTCCCTCATCAGGTGTTGTTACCACCATACCCACCACCAAAGCACCCCTGTTGTGCTCCCCCACTACTTTGTTTCTCACCCCTTCTCTTCCTTCTGCCCCTCTGGATGCCTCAGTTTTATGGTCAGCTTTCAAGGGTTAGTTTTTAAGTTTGGTTTCTCGCTATTCCACATATAAATGACACCATCTAGTATTTATTTTTCTCCTTCTGATTTACTTTGCTTCGCATCCTTATAGGTATGAACTTGAGTCTGATCTAACTTATAAAAGGAGAAGTTATTTTCGAATTTGGTTATTGTGTAACTTGAGTCGAGCTAGAGAAGCTGCTGTAAGAAAGGACACTGGGTGGTAACCCAGCCTTTTGTTCTCACTCATGTGAGCTGACAGGGGACGGGTCCATCTCTTCGTTGTGACCAGCCAGGCACCCGGTTGACAGTTTCCAACTGGAAGCAGCACAACCAATCCCAGAGCTGAGGACAGCCAACAGCACCAATCACAACTCAAAGAGGGAAGACTGGAGGTATTACACTCCCAGATTTCAAACAATACTACAAAACTATTATAATAAAAACAGCATGGTATTGGAACAAAAACACACAGTCCAATGGAATTGAATTGAAAGCCCAGAAATAACTACACAACTAATCTATGACAAAGGAGCAATATACTCTGCAAAGAATATACTCTGGAACAAACTTTTTCTTACTGTGTGACAAAGTGGCGAGAGGCAAGCTTGGTGTCAGCCATGGCCAAATCCTGTTTCGTAAAATTGGGGGGGGTGTCTTATGTGTGTAGGTATTCGAAAAATATTTTTTTTTACTGTGGTAAAATATATGTAACACAAATGTCAGCATTTGAATCGTGTTAAGTATGCAGTTCAGCGGCATTAAGTCCTTCCCCATCCTGCTATCAGCACCACCATTGAGAACATTTCCATTATTCTAAACCTAAAGAAAGTGTATTTATTGTGGAGTCACCTGCTTTCTTTTTTACCTTGCAAACAAGCGAAGAGAGTGCAGCAGTTTTGGAGCTACCACTTACAGTGTGCTCTGTGTCGGTGGGAGGCTGACTTGTGGTCTGATGTGCTTCTAGTATCTTGTGCAGTGAAAATTCTTGGAAGATGGCTACTTGTTTCACCCACTTTTATAAACCAAGATTTTAACAATCCCTCTCCAGTCCTGCCTTTCATTATTTTGTTTTTTGCTCAAATCATATTCTCCATCGTATGCGTATTTGTGATTCTCAGAATTTACAAAGACTGCCCCACCCTTCTCTGCCTGACAGCCTCCATTTTCTCTTTCAGAACATTTTATGGAGTGCATACTCTGTGCCAGGGACTGGGATTCACATGGGCAAGACTGCACCCTGCCTCGCAGCTCCAGGGTCCTGGCAGGATATTCACTTTTGCCTTTTACATCATTGTTCAGTTATCAGCTACACTGTGAACCCTTCTTCACCCTCTGCTCTGCACTCCCCATCGTCATTGCTTGAGGCTGTTTCAGCAATTTATGCAGTTCACCTTGAACAATATATGGCTCCCAGGTCCTGACCTCCCCACTCTGTCAAAAATCCAAGTATAACTTTTGACTCACCTCAAAACTTAACCTCTGATAGCCTACTGTTGACTTGAAACCTGACTGATAATATTAAACAGTCAATGAACACTTATTTTGTCAAAGTGTTCAATACTGTATTCTTACAATAAAGTAATAAGAGAAAAGAAAATGTTACTAAGACCATCATGAGGAAGAGGAGCATATTGGCAGTACTGGACTGCATTGATTGATACTATAAGTTTATGTTGTCTCCTTACAAGAAAACTCTCGGAAGCAAATGGCCAAGAGATACATGAAAAAATGCTCAACATCACTTATAATCAAGGAAATGCAAATCAAAACCACTATGAGGTACCACCTCACACCTGTGAGGATGGCACACATTAAAAATACAGGCAACAACAAATGCTGGAAAGGATGTGGAGAAAAAGGAACTCTTCTACACTGCTGGTGGGAATGTGAACTGGTCCAACCACTATGGAAAG
>PVIJ01005906.1:0-28553 GCA_004024925.1 Scalopus aquaticus | reverse complement strand
AAGCAACCCAGATGTCTAAAAATAGATGACTGGATCAAGAAGATGTGGTACATATACACAATGGAATACTACTCAGCATTCAAAGAAGATAAACACATGCAATTTGCAGCGACATGGATGGAATTAGAGGGGATCATACTCAGTGAAATAAGCCAGAAAGAAAGAGAAAAATATCGAATGGTTTCACTTACAATAGGACTATAAGGAAACCAAATAGGAGAGAGACAATCAGGGGGAGGCGGGGGGAGGGAGGGAAAAGGGCACAAAATGGAATAGAAAAGAACACAAGGGACCATGGAGGTGCATCACGGGTGAATTGGTGGTGGGCTACCCAAGGGGAATACAAAATGTAAAAGACATAAATAACAATAAAAATATATATTTAAAAAACAAAAAACAAAAAAAAAAACAAGAAAACTCTCGGCTAAGTGGACATGCTCTCTTCATACCCATGTTGTCCAAGAGCTGACTGTACATATTTTCCCCTCCAGAAATTCCCTCCCGGTGCCACACTTGATTATACTTGTCTCCTACACTTAGTAGAAAATGGCTTAAAATTTGGGCTCTTCCTTGTTCGTCTCCGAGTTCCGTGTACCTGGTATACAGCCTGCCATGGCTGGAACTTAATAATCACAGAAAGACCAAGTTGGTGTGTGGTAGAGACATTAACATTATAATCAAACAGCAGACACTAGCTAAGATCAGGGCACCTTACACATCTGTAAGTTACTGGGAAGTTTAGTTGATAGTTGTGACAGGTAGAGAAATGGAGGTGGGCACTTTTAAAGTCTCTTGGTTATAACAAATTTATTAATATATTATTAATTAAAAAGAGTGTGTAGGAACCTGTGGACATTTGCTTTCCCCTCTAGAAATGGGCTCCCTTCCTTATTAATTAAGTTGGATATGGCATGGTGTAAATCTCCCAATGCTTATTCCACTCATTTCATACATACTAATGAGGACAGCGTATGATCGTGGTGGGGAAGTCATTTATTCAGCTGTGGGGAAAAAAACATCAGGACTGAGACCCCCTGCTGACTTTGCACACAGTTTTTTAAAGATTTATATCGGCTTTCTAATTAAGTAGCTGAGTGCATTAAATAAAGAGCATGTCATTGCAAAGGTTATAACTGACTACTTGTGTTTCTCCATTTAGCATCTTATAGGTGAGGGTGGCGAGCATGAAGCCTTCCCCTATCATCTCTTTCCTTCGCACATTGCCAACCATTTTCAACTTTTCCGCTTCCATCAAAAATTAGTCACAGAGTTCAAGAGTTTTCAGGATTCCCAGGAATTAGAGAAAGACTAATTTTGATTTAAGATGTTACCATGATTTTTTTTTCTCCTTTATACTTTGTGTACTTAACATTTTAATACACTGGGCATATTACCATTTTAAAAATGTGGGTGATAGTCTCATTAGCTAAGAGAGAATGTATTCTGATAACAATATCCTCAAATTTGATGATTGTGTCTACATTATTTACTAACTTCTAGTATATGAGGAAAAAGGTACGATAAGTCCTCAAGTCATTCTTTTATATGCAGGAAATGATTCGAACTCTTCCTGGAAGTGAAATATGCATTCTTTTCTCAAAGTCCATATCCTCAATCAGCTCTGTTTGTATCCTGCCTGACTCCTGTTACTGATGGCAAAACCAAAATATGGCAGTATTAATTTCACAATGTATTTTTGAATAGCAGTACAAAGTTTTAAAAATCCAAGGGAAACGATTTGTATGTGTGGCGTGTGAGTGTGTATATGTAGATGGAGTATGTGCCCAGGTGGACATGTAAAGATGACTTTTATATTTTTTATTAGGATATTGAAATGAAACTGTCTTCCTACAAGAGAGCAGGTGACTTAATATTAGTTTTCTTCCCTGACTTTTCCTTCTGTGTATGTTATGAGCATAAAAATGTAGGAGTGATTCGTAACAGACAGGTGCCAGGGGATTAATTGCTGAAAGTTTAGTTTGCTCTGGATCAAAACCTAGAACTGAGTGTCAGAAATGGGCAGTGTGAGGCCCAGGGTCACATGGTCACTTACCCTGTACCACCAAGACTGCACCGTCAGCTCTGACTGCCAGCCAGTTTGGCTTTCCGGTAAAGAAAGAGAGAGGACTGCAAAAATTGTCCCCCTTTGCTTTTCTTACTTATTTCCTCCCCATCTGTATCTTGAAACTGTATAGATTAGCAGCAATAGAATAACTCACTTTTGTTCTCATTTCTAATTTCTCTTGATGGATCCAATCTCATACCTCATAGCTCTTTCTACCCCTCTTGTTGCTATACTGTTCCCCAGGGATCTAGGTATGTTTCCTATGTTTTCCAGTTTGAATCAAGATAGTAGGAAGAGCTGGAGTTCAGACATTTTTCTTCCTTTTTTTTAAACCATGGAAGTTGAGAGAAGTGGGGTAGTGGGGAGGGAGCTCTTAAATAATGGTTAGAAATTGTTTCCTCCCTCTTTACCAAAGGGTGTTTTCCGCTGTACCTGTGGCCTCACAGTACTGACTCAGAGATCAGTTCGCTTTTTCTTTCTACTTTGCCAACCAGTGACACCCTCGTTGGGATGGGTACCTGCTGGAGGGAGGTGTGGGAAAGCCCTGCCAGGTGAGTGCAGTAAACATGGCATGTCTTGAAGACATGGAAGTTGCCTCTTAGAAGCAAACTGTCAAGATTTGATCCCTGGCTCTTTCCCTTTCCACATGCAGACCAGATACATCAAGTCTCCTTCACTAGTTCTGCCACCCAGTGCTGGAGCAGAGCCTAGTGGAGCAGAGCAGAGCTCCCTGTGGAGTAATAGCATTACCTGCTGCTGCCAAGTTGACTTTGTTTCCAGGTTCAGAGACATGCGAGTATCTTCATGCATTCTTCATGTGTGTTCTTACACAGCCCCCTCCCTTGTCATGCACACATTGCCTTCTTGGGTGCTCTCTGTGTGGCCACTCTGCTACTGTACCTGCACGCCCAGATGTTCCAGGCACCTATGTCTTAAGAGTTACTGAGCAGTGGACTCATTGCTTGATGTGCACAGAAGCCAATTACTGTGACTTCAGAGTTTGAGAAAAGAAACTTTATTGCCAATCAGTTGGTGAGCAGGCAGGAGGTAAGCTCAAATCTGCTTCCTTGGTTAAGAAAGGGATTGAATTTATATGGGTTTTGAGGACCAACATTGACACAAAAGTTTATTGGCTAAGGGCAAAGAATTATGAATGTGATTGAATCTCATTGGCTAGTTACCGGGCAGAAGAATAATAAAGAGGCATTTCGTTTTTTAGATAGCTGGAGTTTTGAATCTCACTTTGTGGGTCCCTCACCTCTGGGTGGCCCCCATCTTCTGCATCTGCTGTCTTCTGACTTCAGCCAGGCTTGGTGCTTGGCTCAAGGTCATTTGCTTCTGCTTGCTCAGGCTGGGTCATTTGCAGATAAACTGTGAATACAAATCTCAATGAGAAAGTTAGATAAGATTTTTTTCCTTTTGTGCTCTAGGGCCTGAGAGTAATTTAACCATTTAATATAGGTGACAGAAGCACATGGAAGGTTTCTGTGTCCCTAAAACAGTGTCTTCCTTCATCCCTGCATAAAAATTCTGTCATTTCCAAGGCCACTTCTGTATGTGCAGTTTAAACATGTCAACACTGGCGTCTCTTTAGCAGAAACCCCACCAGATGTAGAGAAGGACTGTGTTATTCTGCAAGAAGTCTGTGCCCAGACTCCCAGCCCCAGACCTGTCTCCAGTCTCTGTTGGCTATGTAGGAAGGTCCCCCCACAACAACTTTTCTGGCAAAGCCACACAGGCCTTCAGAAAATTATGATACTCTTCTGTTCCAGCATCTCTCTGTGTGGACCATCCTTATGGGGTTCAATTGAGTTGGCTCCCATTTTCCTGCTCCTCCCACTGTGATGAGAGGGAGAATGGGGTGTGCTATTAATATAGTATAAAATAGATAAGATGAAGCAGAATCTAAGGTAAAAATTCATTTTTCTTATTGCCATATTTCTTTGCTTGTTATAATTTCTTAGCACCCCGGAGCTCTTGTCAGCGACCCATTTTGTGAATGGAGACATTTCTGCTTTGAAGTCATAATTTATCCTGCAAGAGCTGCTAAAAGAAGCACTTTTAAACTCAGATCTGAACGTAGGCTGGGAATTTTAAGTCACCTCCAAGCACTTGGGTAAATTGCAAAGAGTGGAGTCTTTTTACCTCAGGGAGTCAATTTTAACTTATTACTTTTTTCTCTGAAGATAGTTTTCTCAAATATTTTCTCCCCCTTGCTTTCATTGCAAATTCTGACTTAGGTTTACAAATTAGCTACTTGTGATTTATTTATGACACTTGGTTTGCGGTAAGTTAAGTTGTGACTACCTTATCATTAACCATCTAGCTAAACAAGAGTTTTAAAAATTAGCCCATGGAAACCCTAGGGAAGTACTGTATTTTCCCAACCCACTCAAGACAATTACTATTATTACCAACCATCTCCTTCCTAAGCCTTGGAGAGGAGGTATGGAATGAGAGGCTGGAATGTGGATTCTGGCTTCTCTGTGCATTGAAATCATATTTTGCGACTTCTCATCTCTGTGACCTAGGGCAAGTTACTTAACCTCTCCATGCCTCAGTTTCCTCATCTAGGAATGGAAGTAAAGTGCATACTTTCCTTGTAGGATTGTTTCAAGTAGCAAATGAGTTAAGTTATACAAAGACATTGGAACAGTACTTGACATATAGAAAGAAAAAGTAAGTACCTTTTCTTCTTACCAAATTGTTTCTAAATGTGTGATATTTGAATACTTGGATAAGAGAGATACGCAGATGCACCAGGAAGACATGTATTTATAAAATCAAGTATCTTTTATCTTTTTAAAAAAGATTTCTTTATTTTTGCATAGATGAGCTGGGGTGTAGGCCAGAGGTGCGGGGGGTAAGAGGATTCATCAGAGACAGAGTGGGGAGCAGAACAGGTGTATTGACTGAAATACACTGCTGAGGGGAGCAGCGGGCAAGACAGGAGAGGTCTACTGCG
Organism: Scalopus aquaticus; assembly: GCA_004024925.1. Taxonomy (NCBI): domain Eukaryota; kingdom Metazoa; phylum Chordata; class Mammalia; order Eulipotyphla; family Talpidae; genus Scalopus; species Scalopus aquaticus. Next base: position 23,523 of record PVIJ01005906.1, on the reverse strand, counting down.
CCATGTGGGTCAGCTCCCTGGCTGGGGATTGAACTCAGTGGTGATAGCGCTGAGACTTAACCCCTAGGCCAGCAGGGAGGCCCTGTCTTTTATCTTTAAGGTTTGATTTGATCTTTCATCTGGCTGTTAGAAGCAGATCAGTTTTAATACCAAAGTATTCATAGATTTGAGCACTGAAAGTGTTTTGGCTTTTCTAAATACAATTGGGTGCATTATCTGCTTAAATCTTCTGGGTGCTGTGACAATGCTATTTTGAATCTCATGTTTTAAAGGTTGAAGAGAAACGACTTCCGTGTGTGAGTTTGCATAACACAAGCCGTCTGACTGAACACGGCTATATTAAGTGACTAGCTTGCTCTCTGGTGGCAACCCTCCTACCCTGCCCTGGGCTCTACATTCCCACTCTCAGGATTGCCACGTGGGCACTATCAGCAGGCTCTGCAGAAAAGAAAAATAATAAAAACACATCTCTGTGCCCTTATGTCATTGCTTTCCTCTACGCTGAGTTTTCAGGGTACTATCTTGTTGAATTTGTCTATAGCTGACAAAGCTACTCAGGGATAAACAATACACTCATCATTTGATAGGTGGCCAAATTTCCCTAAAAGGATTCTTTGGAACCCCCTAAGATGTCCCCATGGTTGTCTTCACCGAAAGTTACAAGACAGCAGCTGAACTATGTAACTGACTTTTATTTATTGCATGTCCATACACACATACACACCCATACACACAATGTCCTCATCCCTCATCCCTTCACATTTTTTCTTGGTGTTTATTAGCAAAGAAATTTGAGGCTTGATTGCTACTGGATTGGGGCCCTGAGTGCTTTACCTTTCCAGGAGTTCCAATGCCTTATAACATTTCTAATCTCTATTCTCTTGCCCATTTTTTTTTTTTTTGCTGAGAAGTCCAGGGAGAATTCCAGAGGTTTGGCCTGTCTTGGGCTAAAACAGATGAATCACCTGGCAGTCTCAGTTCAGCAATGTGGACTCAAGCAGATCTTTGTCAGGGAGCCCCCAAAGGGAAGGCCATTTAATTTGGATTTCTAGGGTAGTTGGGGATAGGAGAGCAGGTCTGCGCGGCCTTGATCGGGAGGCTCAGAGCTCTACTTCCAGCGCAGTTGTCTTCCTTCCATTCCCACAGGAAAGGGTTATCTTCCTGCATCTTGCTTTCAGCCCTGTACACACACTTCTAAAATGCGTCGTGATTGGATCTTGTACTGATTTTTGCCATCACCTGTCTGCACCAGGAGGGGGGCTCCACGGGAGGTTGTTGCATCTGTTACTTCATTCTTAGTACCTCTCCCAGTATGACATAAAATTGGTGCCTAATAAGGAATGACTGGTTGAGTTCTGTCCTCTTGCAGCGTGTTTTCTGTTCCTTGCCAGCTCTCCCCGTCTTCTGCAATGCCACAGGCTCCATCAGTAGTGCTGACCTGGGCCAAATGCGACAGTGGTGTCTGAAATGACCAGGTAACAGCTCAGGCAGGGAGGTGCTCCATCAAGGAAGAATTCAACAAGAACTTATTAGATTTGCACCCTTTGCTTAATTTGTCCTCAGTGCTAAAAATGAGCATTGAAGAGAATTGAAAAGCGTAACAGTCTCCTTGCCGAGAATTTCAAAATCTAGCCGGTGCGGTGGGTCTGGCACGCAGTCATGATTACACGCAAATCAAAGGAACTGAGGCTGATTCTAAGGGAAGTCAAGTTTCAGGGAATGGAGTGATAGGCGCATTCCAGAATGCACAGTAAGGACTTCCAGGGGAGTTAGGATACAGGCAGGAAAGAGCTGCAGGATTGGGAAGTATCACCTGGCAGAGCTGAGACTTTGTGTTTGGGAGGGGCGTGGCAGTGTGGAGACTAATATGAGCAGGACTTACTTGCGAGGAGAGTCCAACAACTGGGCGAGAATGTGGTGTGTTTCAGAGAGAGAGAGAAGACTGTGGGAAGGGAGAGAAAGAGAAGGGAAGAGGCAGAGAAGGAGAAAATGGAGGAGGAGGAGGAGGTAAACCCAATTCTGCTTTCTGATTTCTAGGGTTTACCTTTGCCTGTTACTTTGCTGTTTCTCTATATTCTACAACAGAGTGAAATAGCTCTTCTTCTTCTTCTTCTTTTTTTAACTTTGAAAACTCATTGATGAACCAGCCTAATCTCTCTACAAGGCAGTGATTCTCAAACTTGGGTGTGCATCAGAATCCCTCAAGCATCCTATTTTACATTCCAGTTCCTAAGACCCGCCCCCCTACCCTGTAATAGATTTCTGGTTCAGTGGAATGAGGTCGGGGCCTCAGGGAATCTGTGTTTGTGGAATGATCTAAGGAGGTCCATGGATCATACTTTGAAAATAAGACCTAAAGGAGCAAGTGGCAAGAAACTGTTGAGTAAAAGTCTCAGAAAATGGGCAGCCAGAGAATGGCACGTGTGTGTGTGTGTGTGTGTGTGTGTGTGTGTGTGTAATAGAAGCAAAGTACATACAATTAGCTTCCATGATGCTGTTCTTTGAAGAAATTTAAACACTGGCCAAACAGTTGTTATCTTTCCCATCAATTAGGGGTTACCTTAATTGGGTGAGTATCTGATAGGCATTCTGGGCAGAGAAGTGATGCAATTTCCAGAATCCCAAGTAGTGAGTCTAGCTAAACTCACCTAATCCAAAGACATCCCACGAACAGCCTCTGGAATTTAAGCTTTGTTATCAGCTGGGCCCAGAGTTGCTCATTTTAAACGACAATTAGCAGCAAATTACAGTCAGACTGACTTTTCAAAAGAGCTGGCTACATTCTGCTAGGAAACAATTTAAGGGATCACATCGATGCTGCCGCTAAGTCAAACCAAGCTCTTCTGGCTTCTGAGACACGGCCTCCCGGTCCTGCAGAGTCTGCAAGTCGGCGTCTTCGTGAGCAAAAAGTCTGGCTCTCATATTGGGGTTCCAGTTGTTGCTCATGTAATAAGGCTGGATCTGCCGTGGGAGAGTTTAGGGAAATCACTGGAAAAACTTGAAATGCTCAGGGCTCATGTCACCTGATCTGGCTTCTTCCATTGTGCAATGGATGCTCGCTAAGAGCCTCACCAGGAGCGAGAGACTCAGAGGCGAGCGAGAGGGCACTCTGCTCTCAGCAGTCCTTTCCCTCTGCAAGTGAAGGACAGTTGTGCCCTGGGCTCTGAGTTACACCTTTGAATGTGCCATCAGCTGATGGAGTCTGCTGGCGTTGTTACGTGGGGCACGCAGGGTGGGACAGTTTTGAACCGCTGGACTGGATTTCCCCTGAGTTAGCACTGGAGGAAATTGCAAAAAGTATTTCATTTCTTCCATCACGGCTACAGGGCAGGGGAGAGCCTTCCCAATGCTATTTCTCCAGAAATCTTTGTGTTTGCCACTCGCCTACAGCTTTATAAAAGACACAGACGTTTTACCCCCAGACAAAAGTAAAGGGGAGGAATCTAATAGTGAAGGGAATACATTTATTCTATTTATTTATTTTTAAAGATTTTTATTTATATTTTGGGTAGAAGAACTGGGGTGTGGGTCAGAGGTGTGGGGAGTGAGAGGATTCACCAGAGACAGAGTGGGGAGCAGAACAAGCGGATTGACTGAAATCCACTGCTGAGGGGAGCAGCGGGCGAGACAGGAGAGGTCTGCTGCGCCATGTGTGGGTCAGCTCCCCGGCCAGGGATTGAACTCAGGCCATAGCTGTGATAGCACTGAGACTTAGCCCCTAGGCCACCAGGGAGTCCTGGAAACACCTTTTAGGTCTCATCCACGCTTTCCTTTTCTTTAACCTGCCGGTGACGAAGGTTGGGCATTGCTGGATGTGGTACTGGCTGCAGACAGTCAGGAGTTGATGGGAGAAGCGGAATCTGTAGAGTGAGTACGGCACAGCTGCCCAGGCGCAGACACCCAGAGAGCCTGGAGGTGGGGAAACATGATCTCCTGCTGCTCCAGATCCCAACTGCAGGTCCCAAAGGCAACTCTCAGTCCACTCAGGCCAGGCTACCTTCACGCCTCCCAGGACGAGACAGGGGAAAAAATGTTGAACTGAACTGAGTTTGAAGCAAAAGCCAACACCCTTGTAAACAACGTCAAAAATGTTGCTTCCTTGGAGTGTCTGCTTCTCGCCGACTGGGTGGGTCGCTGGCGGTTCTCCAGACCACCCCGCATCTGACTACCGCCCAGGTATCTCCCAGTCTCCAGCTCCAGATAAAGGAGACACCCACCCCGAAAGGGAGCTTGCACGATGTCTTCTTTTCCCTTCTTTCTTTGGCACGCTCCAGCCACCCCTCACCTCAGAGGAGTCGGCTGTCTAGGGAAGCTGGAGTCTCTCAGCATCTCCATGGCCCACATCATATTCTGAGTGAGAAAGGGACATCACCCCTGGGCCCCGAGGCTCCACTTCAGGTGTAGAGGGAAGAAGACTGGTGGGTGGTCTTTATTTTTTTTAAGTTTTTTAAAATTAAAAAAATATATTTTTAAATTTAATTCTATTTTCTTATATCATTGTTCATTTTTTTACAGTGATTGATTTCTCCCCTCAGGTGCAGTCCCTGTAGTTCTTCTGCCACCACATCACCCGTGAGCTATCAGCACAGTCCTGTGCCCTTCCCTGCCCTATCTGGAGCCTTCTCCCTCCCGTCCCCTGCTTCTCGGTTTCAGGTCTCTGGTCAGCTTGCAAGTTTTGTCTTTTTCCTGGCCTTCTATTTGGTTTCTCTATATTGCACATATAAGCGAAACCAGTGATGTTATCTTTCTCCTTCTGACTTATTTCAGTGGGTGGTCTTTAGTAGGAGCAGCGTCCCCGGGAACCCAGTGGGAACAGGGTGCAACTGTTCCTTCTGACCATTTCCAGGGTGCCTTTGCACCCCCCAGGTGCATGATAATGAAATCTCTGACCCAATGGTCTCTTTATATCGCCAGTGTCAGCTGCAAGCGTAAGGGCATATTCGTAAGGTCAAAGGGGGTTGAGGTCGTGAATTCCCGAGATGAGAGGCAGGCGGGACTCGACCTGTGATTCAAGGTGTGCGCAACATTTCTGAGAACCTGTATGCTGAAACTGATGTTCTGGGGGGCATAAACAGTGTGTACTTTGATATGCTTCTAGAATTCCCCATCATGTGGCCTTTTGAAGGAATCTGGGGCTGGGAGCAAGCCTGGAGGAAGGGTGTATGTGATGGGGAGCCATCCGAACATCCCTGTATGCCCCTCTCTATCCCCTCACCCCTCTTTTGTTTGACTCAACAGCAAACATGATAGAAACCAAAGAGAAGAAGCAATCCCAGCCCCTCTGACATGTTTTTAGTGTGTGCTGTTACCTCCCTACTGCTTTTTGAATTCTGTGTCTCCTGCCCCCTCTGGGACTGAGGTCCTGCAGGGACTCAGAAGGAATCCTTGTGGCGGCCTCCAGGGCGGTCTTCTCTGCCTTCTCAAACTCTATAGACGGCCACCCTAGTGCCATCCTGCTTTGGGGTCTGGGCTTCTTTTGTTCACTCCTTTCTTCTTCCTCAGTCACCGATCAGTTCAATTTTTCATGGATTCTTCACAACTGTGCAAGCCAGCTCCTGCTTTTATAGATGGAGGCTGGTGCAGCCCCAGAAGCCTGAATTGTGGACACAGCCACCTGAGGTCCTCTCTCTACTACTCCTTCCTGTTTTCTTGTGCGTTCTCAAGTATGGGTGTGCATGTGTGCGTGGGGAGGTACATGTGTGTCTGTGCGTGTGAGTGTATGGAGAGAGGGGGAGAGAGAGGACTAACGTACCTGGGTGGACCTGGGCAGCCAATACGTGCCAGAGTGGAAGCTTTTTATGTTATCTGCTTGGAGCCTCATAGCACTTGAGTGAGCGAGACGTTATTACCCTCATGTGCCACGTGAGGAAAGGGACGCCAGAGAGGTGAAGAAATTTGCTGAAGATTGCTGGGGTCAGGATCCACTCTCGGTTTAGCCCATTACTGCTCCATTAGCGCGGGTCTCCGGGGCTCCGCGTGGAACACCGCTGAGCTCTCTGGAGACGAGAAGCTTCCCTTGGAGAATGCGGGCCTGGCAGTGCCAACCCATGACCTCAGAGCGCGTCACCTGAGCCGTGACCTTGACACCGGAGGAGGGGCTGTACGCAGAGCAGTTCTGGAAGGGCGCGGCTCTCCCCTGGTTCTGGGGATCCGCTGCTGCTCAGCGGGCGGCAGCTCCTCAACCACTGCCCTGCTTCTCTCCTTTCCACAAGGAAGATGTTTTTCCCTCTGAAGTGACATTGGGAGGATAAAAGGCTCTTGCAGAGGTGTTAGGAATGATGACACTAGCATTAGGGCGGCGCGTGTCCTGTCTGGCTGCAGAGATGCTGCATGTGCCAGAGGGGAAGTCTGCTTCTCTTTAGGAAGTTGAAGCTCTCAAGTGGGTAAACACTAAACGGGGGATATGGGTTCCAGCGCCTGTGGCAGAGAAGGCGCTCTTGGGGAAGCCCTCGTGTACTTTTTCCGCGTTAATTTTAAATGTCCAGGGACTTCTGGGCAGCCCGGTGAATGGAGGTGGGAGAGGAGAGACACAGAAGGGAATGGTTGGTCGTTGCCCTCGTGCAGCAAGTGGCTACAAGGCTTGTAGCTTCACCTGCATTTTCTCTCCCCCAGAACCAGAGACTGGTCTAATGCTCACTATTTTCTTGCGGGAAGGACCTGACTCGCGTCCTCTACTTCGGTCTGTTCAGAGAATTTCTGCGAGGTAAATGTTTTCCAATGCGGGACTCCTCTTGGAGAAACGTCTCTGAAAAGGAAAACTCAGCCCTGTTACGATGCAATTCTTTCCTTTTTCCTTGCTCTGTGCCTTCATTCATTACATTCGTCTTTTAAGACTTCGGGACTGTAATTAATCCCCCTTTTTCTTTATCGCTAGGGGTTTGACTGGAGCTCATTAAGATGGCAAATTGCCCAAACCTTTTTTTTCTTCTTTCCGAAGAAGGTTTGCACACTGGTAGAGCTATGTAAGTGCAGGTAATCTGAAGAAACGTCTTTGTGACATGGGTTATGAAAAAGATTTTTTCTTTCTTTCCAGCAGAGTACAGAGTAACTTTTAAGAATTTGGAAGAAGTCAACTAAAATCGTTTTATTATTTTTTCACAGGAAAGCAAAACCTCCCAAAGAGCAGGAAATGTTGCAAAAAGAACAGCAGGCTGGGCATAGACGTGGCTTTAGGTTCCCAATGCTTTTAATTATTGTGAATATGCACGGCCCATTTCCTCACGAGCCTCCTTAGCAAAACTGATTGCAGTTCCGTGACATGGTGGAAAAGTCAGTTCACTGCTGTGTGTTTGATTTGCAGGATTATCACTGAAAGAAAACCTATAAAAGTGTGCTCCTTCAGTGTTCTCAACAGGCTTTTTAATTTCTTTGATAATCCCTTCACTGTGTTCTGTTTTGGTACAGCTGGGACTGACCTACTTTGTTCCTTCATTAGGGGGTTTTGCATAGGTAATAATAACAAGACCAGGAAGCTCCGATGCTAAAACCTGTTCCTCAATCTCAGCACGGCTTCTAGCTTCAAATCCCTAGGCCAGTTTCATGAATTTTATTTATGCATTCATTTTATTTATATGATGCCTGCTGATGAGACACGGATTCAAAAAATAAAACATGAATTCATCAGAAGGACCCAATGTGGAGCTAGATTAAAATTTGAACTTCTGAACTTTGCGACACCTCCTGCCACAGAAATAACAAGATCATTACTGAGCTCCACAAACAAAGGAAGCTCTCTCTTCTCCCCCCCAAAACGGGTAAAAAGGCAGACCTGAGATAGCTAGCACAGCTCAAAACATCACTCACAACATCTCAAACCAAAACAAAAGCAACGTGCCAAACAGCCAAACAAACAGAGGCAAAATCAGCCTCCAGCAAACCCTGGTGAGTTGCCAAATCTGGTTTCTGGCTGCTTGCCCTGCGGGAATTACGTAATTCCCAGACGAGGGCCCTCCACTGGGCTTGCAGGCTCTCATCTTCTACTCCAGAGAACTGACAGAAAAATAGGTGAGAATTTCACTGACTTTTATTAGGTCATTTTGTTGTTAGCATGGTTGGGATGGTGTGTTAGGAAATGCCATGGTAGTAAGCTAATAAAATAGCTCACTCTACCCCTGCTCCCCAAAAGTAACTAAATTGCCCTCCGTTTTATATTTTAAGTAATCATGCCCCAATCTCTGAGACCAATAAATGTGTCTACCCAAAGCAGGAAAGCTTGCTTACTTTAGTCTTCTGCAATAAGATAGCAAGCTCAGACTAAGAATTACTTTGAGGGCCTCCCTGGTGGCACAAGGGGTTAAGTCACAACACTATGAAGCTATCCTCAGCCACTGTAGGAGTTCGATTCCCAGCAAGGGAGCTGACCCACGTGGGTGCAGCAGACCTCGCCTGTCTCACGCGCTGTTCCCCTCAGCAGTGTATTCCAGTCAGTCCACCTCTTGTATGCATAAATAAATAATTTTTTTTTAAAAGAATGGCTTTGATATGCTGAGGATCAGCTAAGGAGTGGCAGGAAGTAGGAGGGAGTTGAGTGTGGTACCTGACGAGGAAGATGCCTTCACGAAGTGACCCCTGTGAACTAGACACCGTACAGATGGCCTCTCATTTCATATCCACACCATTCCTATCAAGTATTATTCTCGTTTCCCAGGAGAGGAAGTTGGGTCTCAGAGAGTAAAGTGGCTTCTTGAAATCACATAGTAGTGGCCCTGACCTGTGTGAGTCCACTGCCTATTCCATACTCCCAGGCCAAGAACATTGCTCCGTCAAGTTGAAGAGTCTTAGGTGAAAAAGCATGCAGCACCTTCCCTAGCTCCACGGCAGCTTGTGTGACTAGCTTGTGGGGTCAGGCTCTCCCAAAGATTCAGGTAGGCTTTTCTCGATATGCCAGAGGTAGGCCTCTGTTCACCTTGGTGTGGCAAGAGAGTTCAGTTGAGGCCCTTGTGTGCCTGGGGAGTCTATTACATTACCTAAAGAATGCAGATTGTTTTGAGTTGAGGCAGTGGGGACCCTGGAGGATGAAGAGAAGATTTTGCCCTTGCCCGATTCCTTTGCTCTACCGTAATGGAAGAAAATATAGTTCCTCCCTAAGCTTATGCCCTTTTCCTAACAGAAAAAGTAATCACTGCTCCTCCTTTCATGACCTAGAAGAATGTAGTTGGTGGAGGGGTGGCTCATTTAGTTGTACGTTTGTCAGTGAACATGTCTTTATCAAAGAATCTCATCTATAGATTCTTCAGATGAGAATTCTTGTCTGCCATATGAGGTCGCCCCTTCTCTTTCCTTGATGTCTGAAATCTCTAAAAGTAGAACCATCCCTGGTCCATTCCATTATTCTTTAGAATTTACAACCATGTAAATTCTCCATGCAGATACTATTAAATTGATTTTTCCTTTGCTAACCCATCCTGATACAGGGCAAATGCCTGCCTGGGGGTAAAGGGAATGACCCATTTTGTGAGTCCTCCCTGTGTGCTTAAGAACACAAGAAAAGACCCCAAAGTAGATCTGCATTATGAATAAGAAAAGGGAAAGCTAAGAGAGAGAAGTAGAAGAAAATTTGCTGACTAGCATGTGGAGGGATACTGGCTGTCTTACCAGCAGATGGTGGCAGCTGAGCAGAGACCACCAGCATACAAATGGCAGCCAAAAAACAAAAGGAAGAGCTACCTCTGTTCAGTTTTTTAATAGTCAACCTGGTGGTGCCCCCACTCCCAGTTCCTGGCACCCCCAATTCAGGGAGTCATGGAGTAGAGTTTGGAAAACTCCACCCTTTACCATTGATTTGGCTCTGAGCACCACTCACTGGCTTGGAGGTTGTTCCTCATTGTTTCTCTTACCATTTGATGCTGGTTTGATTACTTGTCTAGCCCAGAGGATTAAGGGTAGATTTCCTTTGTGTCTCAAGAAGCCCCTTAAAAGTCTTTATTCCCCAAGTGAAGACCTACATACTCTCTACTCTCTGTGTTGCGTTGCCCATCATAGGAGCTACTAGCCACATGTGGTTATTTAAATTTGAATTAATTAAACAACACACTTCTGTTACTGACTTGCTGAGTTGCGTTGCTAGCACTCAGAAGGCCGGACTCTGAACCATGAGGTTGTTCTCACAAAGGAAATGTATGTGTGGAAATGTTATGTGTCATGTCACCACTAGAAAACAGCAGTTAGTACTCTACAGAAACCATCTCCTCCGTGGTGAGTGAAGGACGGTTATAGGAAAAAAAGGAAGTGAGTGAGTGACATGGGGAGGGTTTCTTCATTCTCAGGTCCGAGAAGGCACCAGCAGTCTAGGTATGGTCAGCCACAGGACTATGGATGACCTTCCTGGAATAGTTGCTCTCTTCCTTGTTATATCGGCATCATCAGAGGGAACAGAAATATTTTAGTAAGCATCGATCAACCTATTACAATGGCCCTGAGGGATGTAGTATAGTGACTTCTAAGCCAGGGGCCAGCTGATTATTCTTGGTGTGGTCTCAACCACAGTTCCTTGTCACATGTACCATGTATCAGTGCTCAGTACCAATGAGTATCTTTATGGCCAGTGAGTATCTTTATGGGCAGCACAGACTTCTAGAACATTTTCATTTTCTTTTCTTTTTTTAACTTAATTTATATCCTTTACATTATTGTGTATCCCCCGTAGGTTTCCCACCACCAATTCACCTGTGAGCCATCACCACAGACCCTTGTGCTCTATTCTCCTCTATTTTGGTCTCTCTTCCTCCCCCTCCCCTGTGGAATGTCTCCTATTTGTGGTTGCCTGCTAGTTTTTGCTTTTGTTTATGTTTTGTGTGCTATTTTCTCCTTCTTGTTTGGCTCCCCTATATTCCTCCTATAAGTGAAACCATTCGATATTTTTCTTTTTCCTTCTGGCTTATTTTGCTGAGCATGATCCCTTCTAGCTCCATCCATGTTGCTGAGAATCGTGTTAGCTTATCATTTTTGATGCTGAATAGTACTCCATTGTACACATGTACCACATCTTCTTGATCCTGTCATCAATTTTTGGGCATTTGGGTTGTTTCCATGTTTTCGCTATTGTAAATACTGCTGCCATAAACATAGCTGTGCATGTGACATTTTGGATTAATGTTTTTGTGTCCTTTGGGTATATTCCTAGGAGTGGAATTGCTAGGTTGTATGGAAGCTCCATTTTTAGTTGTTTGAGAAACCACCATACAGCTTTCCACAGAGGTTGGACCAGTTTGCGTTCCCACCAACAGTGTAGGAGCGTAGAACATTTTCATTTTCAAAGAAAGTTTTGTGGCACAGCACTGGAAATGGAATAATCTAGTTGTTTATCGGGTCGCCGCCTTTTAGGCTGCAATTAGTCCTTCTGGGCCTGGAGAATCCAGCTCATCCTGCTTATTAGAATAGAATGCTTAGTTCTACTCTGGGTTTCCACTGGGAGGAATTTTCCCTAAGCAAAGTGTAAGGTTCTGATCTCTACCTGCTCATTATTCTACTCCTGGGAGGTGGAGCTACTTTACTGGTTGGTTAACTTTGGAAGAATAATTGTGAACGAACTACTTCCTGGGGACACAAATGGACAAAGGTAGTAGCCATGTCCTAAGGAGTATCAACCAGAGGATTTATCTTATTGACGAAGGTTAGGGTGACCCAGCAGGTGAACCCCTTAGATCAGCAGAGGTGGGAACCATAGGTAAGAAGAAGTAGGGTGGAGAAATGATGTGTATTGGTTACCTTGAGACCGGCAGGAGCAACAGGGCCTGTAATTCATGTCACTAACCTTCCTCTTATAAGTTACCCAGAAAAATAGATAACCAGAATCCCAGAGAAGCTGTTCTCAGATTTTACAAATGAAGAAAATGGATCAGAGTGGCCCTGGGGATGAATCTTAGTGAGTGTTATGGGAGCTGCCAAGATCCTCCTTTAGGACCGAGAGATCATTCTTCCAGCTATTGAGAATGTTAGTGACTTGTGTCTCTCCGGGAATTGCCTAAAGTCACACTCTCCAGCAGCAGGCCATCCAATGGGTGGTCACCATGGAGGTATAAAGGACCCCTTCCTTGCATCAGGTAGGTCAACAGGGAAGCTTCATCCCAGTCCCCGAATCAACCCAATCCCTTTGTGTAACCTCCCTCTCCTCCTCTGCTCAGTTCTCTACCTCTCCCCCCTCACTCCCCAGTTGTGATCTTGAGGTTATCTCCCAGAAACATCCACCATGCTAATCTCTACCCCAGAGCCTTATTCTTGCGGTACCAACTTAAGAGAGTGCTGTCCTTCATCTCAGAATACTTTCTCTGCCCACACTGGTGATGGAATCTCCTTGAATTTTATCCTGTTTTGTGTGAGACCTCTGAATCTGCCAAGCCAGTTCCAGGTCCAAGAGCATGACTAAGGGGACATATCTGTCCAATTCTGAGGTTCAATATTGGTAGGACCCCTGCTCACAGATAGAAGCCACATCCTTAAACATCAAAAAGTCAGCTTTTTATTTTAGCCTCTGTATTAATTCTATCTTTAAATTTTTCATGACACAAATGGGAAAGCAACTCATTGGTGATTCCCTCAAAACTCCAACCCCAGTGAGTGCAACTTACACCCTTTTGGGATGGAAAAGTCAAGAATATGACCTGTTTAATAGAACTTTTTAGATGGTCTGTGCGTGTGTGTGTGTGTGTGTGTGTGTGTGTGTGTGTGTGTGAGAGAGAGAGAGAGAGAGAGAGAGAGAGAGAGAGAGAGAGAGAGTGAGAGAGAGAAAGGGGGGTAGGTAAATGCACGTTTGTATGGGAATCTACCTAGGACAACTATTTTCACCAGAAGTAAGGGCTGTGATAGGATATTAGAGAAGGTAGGTTGACAGGACCTCTTTAATCACTGGTCAAAAATTTTTACAAAAGTCATGTTACTGAAATAAAATTAGTCATTTCCTATCAATTTGTATGTGCTCAACACGAATATGACAGTTAAATTCGAATTTGGCTCTATATTTTTTTTGTAATCTGCAATAAATGGATGTTTACATCACGAAATGCATGCCAATAGTAATAGGCCTACAGTTAATACCTGTGAAAAATCAAGTCATAGACTAGTTCTTAGATTTCTTCGCTTGTCTCTTGTACAGCTGTTCAGGAGCATCTCTGGGGAGTGTCCAGCAGTAGTCAGCCAGCATTGCAGTGGGCCATTTTCCCTGGTATCTTTGTTCCATTGATGCGATATCTTGATGAAAACGTTCTCCATGTTCATCACTAACCATACCTCAGTTTTCAGGGAAGAAATCCAGATGGGAATGAAGGCAGTGGATCTTTAGAGACATATTACAGCCAAGTTTCTGTTACTGCATCAGCGTGTCTTCTATTAGTTCCATTTAGTTTTCTGCCCTAACATTCCCAAGAAAGTTTGTAGACACTAGGCGAAAAGCCTTCCATGCTTGTTCCGCATCACCCTGCGGCAAGTTGTTGAATCGGTCATCTTTGAAGAGCTCTCAAGTCTGAGGACCCACAAAAACTCCCTCTCTTTAATCTTTTTTTCGCTGAGTTGAGGAAATTTTTCATGCAGGTATCAGAAAGCTGGCGAGGTACGGTTCATGGCTTTCACGAACTTCTTCATCAAACCTACTTTGATGTGAAGGGGTAGTAGCAGGATTTTGTGCGCCTCAACTAGAGCTGGGTGCTGGATATTCTTCTCTCCAGCTGCTACATTTTGTCTGCGAGTCCATTCCTTCCACAAGTAGTGCAATTCATTTGCTCCGCTATCCCACTCATATAAGAAACACATGTATTTTGTATATCCCTGCTGCAGTCCCATTAAAAGGGCAACTAGCTTCAAATCACCACAGATGTTTCAGCTGTACTTGTTCTACTCAATAGAATTCAGTAGCTGCTTTAAGTTATCGTGTGTCTCTCTCATGTGGACAGCATGCGCTACTGGATTAGATGGAAGACGGTTTCCATTATGGAAAATCACAGCCTTAAGACTCAGTTTCGAAGAGTCTAGAAATAGTCTCCATTCTTGTGGGTCATAAGTGATTTCTAAGGCATTCATGAGGCCCTCAATATTGTAACAGAAAACCAGAGTACTTTCCTTTCTGAAGGCTCCAGCTGCTGGTGGCGCTTTCAGTATAAAGTAATTCTGACTTCTTCTTCTAGAAGATTCCATTGTTGGAGTCTTGCTCCTAGAAATTCTACCTCGTTCTTGGATAGGTCCAAATCACAAACCAGGTCATTTAGTTCTTCCTGTGTTAGTCTGTGTGGGGTTAATGATGAACCACAGTGAAAATCTGGATCACTGTATGCTGATGGAACAGGAGAAGAACAGGTCGGCTCACCCTTGTCCTCATCAGATGAATCAAGAGAATATTCTGCTGGAGGTTCTGGAGTAGCAAGTCCCTTACCATGTGGAATTGGTCTCAATGCAGACGAAATGTTTGGGTAGGCTCTTCTCGACTTCTCTTGCTTCGTTATTCTGCCAGAAAGAGGAGGAACCAAGCAGAAGTAACAGTTTTCATGTGGTTGCTTGGCTCTCTCCACACTGTGGAGACTGCAGACAGCATTGATGGTCTTTTGCCACTCAACCACTGTGAAAGCTGTATTGTCCATGGAGCACAGCATATGTGCGGGGCCCAAGACTTGTCTTGGTCACCAACCTTGCATCTGAAGTAAAGATGATAAGCCTCTTCACTTGAGAAGTGATACTTTTCTCCTTGTTGGCAAATGTCACTTTCCCACAAATAGAGCAGAAATTGTCCACGTTATTAATGCGCTTTCGAGGCATGACTGTTCTGTGTTGTGCCTAAATGGATAAAATAATAACAGTTCTGTGGAACAGTAGCTTAAACTGTCTCGCACAAAGTCTGAAATATTTTCAATGCTCAACCTTTCCGACAGGGCTTTACAGAGTGCACTGCTGACGTCAGCTTCCTTCAGCAGCCTCCTGGCAGTAGTATTGTATTGCATCAGAAAGTGATGCATTGAACTCTGGATGAGGTGTGCCTGATGATATTATGCAATGCAATACAATAGTACCTCATTCTCGGCTGATTTAGGATGTTTCAGTCCTACTGGATAAATTTACATGGTGAAACATATAAAATGAATTATATTAAATATCTTCAAAATGAGAGCTAAGAAAAAATTTTCAGGTTATATTCATGTTCAACACACCAAGAAACTACAGATTAGGGCCTTTTAAAGTCAGTAATAATCTCAGTGTTGACCACTATTATCAAGGTTATCTATTTTGTTGATATATCTGTGTCTAAAATCATTCATTTTAAATTATTTTTTCATTACATAATTAATAAGTGAATTCAGTCTCTTTGCCTAAAAAAATAATTAAAACATTACAGATAAAGCGGAAGTCCCTTTTGGCTGTTCTACCAGTTGCCTCCCCAGAAGGCAAACTATTACCTTCCAGACCTTTTCTAAATTGGCAGTATCTATTTAAATTAAAGTTCTGCATTTTCTTTGGCCTGGAAGTCCTAGTTTTTAGAGTTACACTTTTGAAATCCTCTTGAATGTGCATGAGAATGAATGAGCAAGGTTATGTATTGCATCATTGTTATAAGGGCAATGAAGGTAAACAAATTAATAGGGGTCTAAATAAATTGTGGTATATTTTTACAATAACATTGTATTCAGAAGTAAGAACAATTTAGTGGAACTATAATTAGTAAAGAGAAAAGAATTTTAGGAGATAT
The DNA here is from genome assembly GCA_004024925.1 of Scalopus aquaticus. Taxonomy (NCBI): domain Eukaryota; kingdom Metazoa; phylum Chordata; class Mammalia; order Eulipotyphla; family Talpidae; genus Scalopus; species Scalopus aquaticus. The sequence continues at coordinate 7,859 of PVIJ01005906.1, read as the reverse complement.
TGTTGAGTGACTAAGGAGCTTTCAGAATGATAAATGTTTTATCAGGGCTTTTTAGAAAATGAAGCCTAATTAAAGTAACCTGGGCTAGAAATGAACAGCAGGAGTTGGGAGTGACTAATCTTTTCTCAGCCTCTTTTAGCCATTTCTTCTCTTTTTCCTTTATCATTCCTGCCTCCCCTTCACTTCACATTCTTCCCTTTCTTAATCAAGTCTTTTCTGGCTTAAAACTGTGAAGCAAACCTACATGCTATGAAAGGTTTTTGTTTACTCTCATTAACAACCACTTAACTCATTGATTAGCAACGTGGCCAATTCAAACTGGTAGTTAAAATGTCAAAATAAATGGCTTCATTGCCTGTGCCCTGGCTCACATGATCAAGCTGATGAATAATTAATTGGACGGCAATATGATCTGTTACATGGAAACCTGCCTGTTTTGCTCGCTATAGAAGTTTCAAAGATAGACCAACAATTTGACAATGTTGCATATATATATATATGTATGTAGAATACATATGTACATATATATATGTATGTATGTATGTATATATATATATATGTATGTAGAATAAGAAAAGTCTAGTATCTACATTAAAGAATGTGTAAGTCACGTTGTATTTTATGGTACTAGAGCATGGAGATGCTCTGAATTTAAGGATCCTAGCCCAATAGCTTCCTTTTGTGTTGGAGAAAATAGTAGGTAGCTCAAGGCAGCGAGCTTGCAAAGCAGATCTTGGGCTTCAGTTGTTTTCTGATGGCACATTTTATCAATATTAGAGAGGTTCCATTCTCCTTTATTTTGGGAATAGTCCACTCCCTTTCTGGTATAGTAGGGTCCAAGTGTGTGTAATTTTACTCAGAGGTGCGTGTTTAGGCAATGGGTAGATATGGCTAACACCGTGATAAATGGGATTATGGTGGGAAGGAACAGCTTAGGGCACCCCTGGGGCTCTCTCTAAGTCATGGTTTAAGAATAACTCAGTGGGGGCTTCTCTGGTGGAGCAGGGGTTAAGCTCAGTGCTGTGGGGCTGTTGGCCAGGGAGATACCCACATGGCGCAGCAGACCTGCCTTGCCTGCTGCTCCCCTCAGCAGTGTATTTCGGTCGATCTGCCTGTTCTGGATCCCGACAGCTTCCTATGTGGTGTGTGACAAGATGCTGAGCTGTAGATCAAGACTGTATCTCGGGCCTCCCTGGTGGCTCAATGGGTTAAGTGCAGCGCTGTGGAGCTGTCCACGGTTGTGGTGTGAGGTTGATACCCAGCCAGGGAGATTCTCACATGGAGCAGCAGACCTCTCCTGCCTCACCCGCTGCTCCCCTCAGCAGTGTACTTCAGTAGATCTGCCTGTTCTGCTCCCCACTCTGTCTCTGGCGAACCCTCTCACTACCCTACACCTATGGCCTGCACCCCAGCTTGTATGCAGAAATAAATAAATCTTAAAAAAAATAAAAGAACTCAGTGCTAGAAGGTTTGGGAATAAAATCATATGAGAAGGGATGACAGGAATTGTGAAGTCCATGAGTAAGGTTACCCAGTTAATAGGACACCCAGTTAAATTTGAATTGAAGATAAACAATGAATACTGTTCAAGTATAATAATGCCCTAGATATTGATGGGACAAACTCATACTGCAAAAATGATTCATTACTTACCTGAAATTCAAATTTGGTTGGTCCCTATATTTTCATTGGCAAAATTTTCAAATCTTCCTGGGATGCATGTTGAGATTCTTACCTGACAATGTCTTGTAAACTTGAGAGAATCTCATCCTACATGTCTTTTTGTCTCACTGACCCTAATATTATAAATTATGAGCTATGTGCTTTGAGTTCAAAGAGCTTTGGATAGAAAATCAAGCCAAAGACACATTTTCTAATATAGTTATCCCCCGTGTCCCAAAAGTCCGAGTTATACCACTCTGCTTTTACAAAAGCCCTACCTTAGTACAGATTTTGCTGGCCAAGAGGCATCCGAAAAGAATTTTTCACTTTTATAACAAAATTGACAAAATCACATTCCGAATTTGCTTTGTGGCAGGGAGGGAGAGAGATGGGGGCACCCAAGCAGCACATGGAGAGCTGCCCCTAGCTTCCCAGATGCTCCCTGGGAACTCTCTCCAGGTGTTTTGGGGTCATGTCATTCCACTTTTACTCTGTGTTCATGTTGTTTTAGGTCTTACATGGTATTTGGTATAATTTACTTGGTTATTTTGGGGACCTGGGAATGTTTAAACCTTTTTCCTTATAAATTAATGGTAATTGCTTTTTTGCTTTATGCCGTTTTAGCGCAGGAGTTGTATCATGGGGACTTCTAGTTTTGGATGTTGGGGGCATACTGTACCTGGAGTTTCCTGCAATAGAACAGGTTGTCTGAAAAAGAGTGCCATCCTGAACCAAGGATAGCACTTATGAACATTTAAAATAGGAAAACAAAAATGAAAACTGGGAGGAATATGAAAAGTCACGATTAGAATTTTCCTCCAGCCTCTGGAGCTTCCTGCCATTTCTATGGTAGGACTGTCACTATACACCTAACACAACCAGTCACCTCCCCAACAGGCAAACTGGTCTTTCTGACTCCTCAGGATGCTCCATGCACTCCAGGATGGTTTCCTGTGCCCATATGATGGCAAGATTTCCAAGTAACTCTTTAAGTAAAAAAAAAAGCAAAAGAGCAGCATGCATGATAAGTTTCCTTTGGTGTAAATTTTAAAGAGTGTAGATAGATGGAGCTGGAAGGGTTGATGCTCAGTGAAATAAGTCAGAAGGAAAAAGGTAAATATCGGATGGTGTCATCCCTATGTGGAATATAGAGAAACCAGACAACGGGTCAGGCACAGTCAAACCTTGAAAGCGGATGTAGATCTGAGGCATCTGGGAGGGGAGGTGGAGGGAGCAGAGAGAAGAGCACAGGGGCCTATGGGGGTGGACTGTGGGTGCTTGGGGGGGGATATATGGTGACTACACGTGAGGGGAGAAATCATATATTGTCCAAAAATGAACAAAGGTGGAAGAAGACAGCTATCCACTTAAAAATTAGAGAAAAAAATTTAAAGGGCATAACTTCTGGTTAAATACCTAAGAAGCTCTGAAGAGTGTTTATTTTAGGGAAGAGAACCAGTTATGGATGGTAGATAAGGAAGACTTAGTATTTATACCTTTATGGATGGATTTGAAAGAGTAACTCTGAACACGGAAACAGACCAGATAATTACCTTTCAGGGACTCGGTAGTGAGCTCCCAGGGACGGGGTGGGATTATGCCAGCAGGAGCCCCTCTCTGCTCCTTTCAGTGGAAAGGCTGCGTAGACTTACACACGCTAAGGAAAAGGCTGCCAATTAGTTTGGGCAACACCAAAGATGCTTTTGAGTGAACTCGGCCTCCCTGCCCACCTAAAGCTCAGGTGAGAGGGAAGTGTCTCCAGGGCGTCTGGGCCCACTGCACGTGTGTGTGTGTGTGTGTGTGTGTGTGTGTGTGTGTGTGTGTGTGTGTACACACACTGATGAGGGTGAAGCTTGCTACAGGCTAGCCAGGGTCCTGGCCTTAGGTTGGATGGCAGTTCAACAACTAGAAAAAAAAACATTCCTTTTTAATTTCCTTTTAATAATAGCTTGAATGAGATGAAATTGCTATTACATAGGCCAAAGGAAAAAATAGGCTAAAAATCAGCCATTTCATATGGTCAACTAATAGTGCCTCTGGGTATCTTTTTGTCACTTCCTTCCTTCATCAATTAAAAGAACCCCAGTATGTGTGTTTCCAGACCCCCTCAATCTGCCTTGCCTTTACGATTACATTATTTATTATTTTTGACACTTAACATGGATGACATGTAAACCTCTGTGACATTTTGTGGGTACAACATGTTCTAAATCTATATCCTCACTTCGCCTTTACAGCCCGGGAGATGACAGTGTTTACCCTGTGCTTTAATTAAACCAGGAGCCCGAGAGACACCAGTTCCCGGGGCTGGCAGGGGCGGCTGCGGCTGTGGGTGTGGGGCAGGACCGGGCGGCGGCCATGCCCATTACCTCACTGCCGCTTTGTTCTGCCCCTCTGTCCTGTTAGGGCAGGCCTGTCACTAACCTCCTACAACCTTATTAACCAGCTCTCCTCAGCAGACAAGTTGGGCTTTCTGGGTCCTACAGGGCACCCTACTGCAGGCAGGGCTGCCCGCTTAGAGCAGTGAGGCCTGTGTCCTGCGCCCAGCTGCTTGGAGTGCAGGCCCTCACCGAACTACTTCCAGGCCCATCTCTAGATGGAAAACGGCACTAGATAGTCAGCCTCAGTTTTCTCTCTAACGGGTGCTCCTGAGGGCTGCCTGGAGGCGTCCTGACTAACCAGCTCCACAAACCTGCTCTCTCCACCCCATGCTGGGCTCACTTTGGGCTCTGCCTCATTTCCTCTTCCCAGAGCTGAGGTGCTGAGGCAGCAGTGAGGCAGGTGAGCAGCGGGCCCCACAGGCAGGTGAGGACCACCTACCTGGCATTCATGGGCAGGTTATTGAATATTTTTGCGAATCAGTTCTCTTGTAGAATGAGGATGATGATATTAACATTTTAGGGGGTGTGTGTGCCTCAGCCAGTCATGGATGTGAAGCCCAGTATCACATGGGACCAGCATCTGTGTGAGGCTGGGCCTGTGATGTGGGCTGACAGAGCCTTCTCTGGGGTTTATTAAATATCCCTTTAGCAATAACCACCACATAGAAAAGCACCTTTGAAATATTAATGGAATCTTGGTGTCTGTGACTGAGGTAGTGTGGACCCTGCTTCTGGCGTTTTCCTCTGTGAGGAAGAACTGGCCTAGTTTTCACATCTAGACTCCTGCTCATTCCTCTCTCCTGGGAAGAGAGGCAGGCAGGGCACGGCCTATTTGTTGAGCTTCGCCTAGTCTTTCTTCTTTCTCTTGGGGCCTCTCACCGACATGAAACACATGATTTTTTTCCCCTTCCACAGAGCCACCGCCTTATACACCCTAGTTCAGAATCTGGGGGGTGGGGACTGGGGAGGGGAAGACTGGTTCTAGAACTCAAGTTATGTTGAGTATTATAGCAGGAGATTTTTCTGAGCTGGATCTCTCATACCATCTATCAGAATTCAATTTCTCCTTTGCTCTCAGAACAGGCGTTAACCTTGCCAAAAGTTTCAGATGCTAATTAAATGCATGCATTGCGTGTATTTGGTATTTCAGTAGGCAATACTGTGAACCTTTGGGATTTGCTATTTGAGATATCTAAATAATTTGATACCAGTATATTATAGACATTCATGCTGATTTAAAAATATGTGATGGTGTCTTAAATTTTTCACTTATTTCGGTGCCTGGCCTTTTTTTCTTTAGGCCACATATTCAATTTTGGATTGGAGCTAACATTCACTTTAGTGGACTGATTTATCGATGAAATGAAGGAGTCTCTTCCCTCAAAAGCAGCTGCTAGTTTATTTTTCAAATCAAGTAACACAATTATACAGAAAAGTATGTTTAAGGAGAGCCTGTAGCCATGAAGAGAGAACATTCTTGGCAAGCCAGCACTCTCTAGCGAGTGCTCCTAATCACCGCTCCCACCAAGTTGACCACGGCCTTGACCTCTCACAGTATCCATCAGCTTTGCTGGTTGTGAACGTCACCTAAATGCAGTCATGCGCATGGACTTTGTGGTGTCTGGCTTCTTTTAATGAGCACCACCATCGTTTTTTGATTCTGCCGGTAATAGGATGGTTTCCAAACCAATTAGATTAGGGAGGAAGGAAAGGAGAGTTGAAGGACAGGAAGAAGGGCGAGTGGAGAGGAGAGGAGAGTGCGAGGGAGAGTGTGCTTGTGGGTGCCATTTCTGTAGCTGCTGTGAAAGAGAGGCTGCCCGTGAGCAATGATGGGAGACCTTACACAGCTGTATTAGCCAATCTGTGACTACCTTAGGCCTTATTTACATGAGCGAATGAATTCTATCTGCACACACATCTCACTGAGCTGACTCGCCTTGGCTGTACAGTGGGAATGTGGACCTGGACCTGTGGAGGTGTTGCTGGTGAACCTAAAGATGACCCGTGGGCTTGCCGGTCTCACTGGCACTGCCTCTGAGCCTCCTTTGCCTTAAAGCTGTAGTCTGGGTTCTAGCTGTCTGCCAGGGTCTGAAGCAAATCTTTGTTGGGTTGTATTTTCTTCTAGCCTTTCCTCAAAGTCACATGTAATAAATAGGGGCAAAGATAACGGCGTCTTAGCTCCTTACACATTCCTGTGGAACACTACAGCACCTCAAAGACAAGGGAGTTGGTCCTAGCCACTTCGGCACAGCAGACACAGGCTTCCTGGGGGAGACGGTCATGTGTGTCCGTTGGTGCCCTCTCAAATCCTTCACTGCTCTTTCCCGGGGCGCTCCGCAAGCATTCTCTTTCAGAGTCTGGGGCCTCTGTGTTGTTCACCCAAGGTGGAGGTGAGAGTTCAGTAGCGTACTCAACCCATTGCAGGAGAAAGCTGTGATTTGAATGCAGCTGTCTGAATTCTATGGCAATGACTATTCCTTCTACTTCTCTGTGTGCATGGAATGTGCTGGTGAGAGTCCATTCTTCACTGTTCTAGATGGAAGTGGAGGTTATGCCACTGTTCCAAGACCCTGTGCCCTTTCTACTTCGCTACACTGTCTCTTGCTCCCCTCACTTGTTCCTCAGTCCCCAACCCAACTTTCCCCTGAGTCCCTACTAACATCTCAGAATAATGGGGTTTCGTTTATTGACTTACTGTTCTGGATGAATAATGTCTGAGTCTCAAGGTGGCCGGAGAGGAACTTGACTTTGCTCTTCTGGACTCAAGGTGGGACTTGTAGACCAGAGAGGAGGGGACAGTGGTGTCCTGGTGCTGTGGTAGGAAAGTCATTTTGGGACAACAGAATCCCTTGGTGGCCTAAACTCACACCCTGTAAGTTCTCTTCTCGATTACTGCAGTTCTTGTCTTCACACTATTTGTTCATGAGTAAATGACTCTAAGGACTTAGGACACATACATGATCAAATCAGGTAAATGTCTAATGTTGTGAAGCTTACATTTGAGGAAATGATGGAGAACAAACAGTAGACATTGGACATGATAAATGGATAAATAAGTCGCCTACTAGATATTGATGTATGATACGAAAAACATCAACAAAGCAGGTGGGAAGAATTTGGAATGCTGGGGGCAGGCTCTGCAGGAGAAGAATGTTCGGGGTGCTCTCCCTGGGAAGCTGATATCTGAATAAAGACTTGTGGGCAATAAAGGAAGAGGTCGTTCAGATACTTGGGAGAAGAGTAATCCACAAAGAGGGATTAGGAAAGGCAAAGGCCTACGTTGGGAGAAGACCTGGGATGTTTCAAGTTCAAGGCCAGTGAAGGAGAACAATAAAAGGTGAACAGTCATAGAAGTAACCAGGAGTAAAGCCATGGAATGACTGGTTGGTAATTGTTAGGGCTCTGGATCTCCCTCGACTGAAGGGCTTTCAGCAGAGAGAGATGCCATGTGATTGGTATTTTAATTAATCATTTTGGTTGCACTGTTGCGACTGGGTGGTAGGGGGGTGGGCGAGATTGAGAGAGAGGGAGTCCAGTTAGGTGGCAATACCAATAACCAAGGCCAAAGAGGGTGGTGGTTTGGAACCTTGAAGAGAAGCAGTCAGGGCTTGGATATAGGACTTCTTTGTGTCGTGGAGATGGGTGTCAGAGAAAGAGGCATCAAGGCTTTTGGAGTAAGCCACTTGAAGATTGGAGTTGCCATCTGGGCTTGCCTCAGTGCATGTAACTAAAATTGGGGTGGCCGTCCACTGAGATGGGGAAGGCCACGGGCAATAGACCATTGTGCTCCTTCCCTTCTTCCTCTCCCCCTGCTCT
>PVIJ01005905.1:0-98192 GCA_004024925.1 Scalopus aquaticus | reverse complement strand
TTTTTTTTTTTTTTTTTTTTTTTTTTTTTTTTTTTTGTTTTTTTTTTTTTTTTTTATTTCCATTTCATTTAGTTCTGCTTTGATTTTTATTATTTCCTTTCTTAAACTGTCTTTTGGGGTTTTTTGTTGTTCATTTTCTAGTTCTTTGATATGTGAGATTAAATTTCTTTGGGTTGTTTCTTGTTTCTTGATGTGAGCTTGTAATGCTATATATTTTCCTCTTACTGCTTTTGCTGTGTCCCAGATGTTCTGGAAAGTTGTGTCCTCATTGTCATTCAGTTCTAGATATTTTTTAATTTCTTCTTTGATCTCTTCGTTGATCCATTGGTTTTCCTGTAATGTGGATTTTAGCATCCATGAGGTAAGGAGGTTCCCTTTTTCCTTTTTATGATTTCCAGTTTGGCTCCTTTATGATTGGAGAAGAAGGCTGGTATGATTTTGATCTTATTGTATCTGTTGAGGTTTGTTTTGTGGCCTAATATGTGATTGATCCTGGAGTATGTTCCATGCGCACTTGAGAAAAATGTGTATTCAATTTTTCGGGGGTGAAGTGATCGATAGATATCTGTTAATCCCATGTGGTCTAGGTCCTTATTTAGAGCTTTAATGTCCTTGGTTACTTTTCATCTTCTTGATCTTTCCAATAGAGAAAGTGCGGTGTTGAAGTCTCCTACTATGTATGTATTTTCTTTAATGTCTGTTTTCAGGGATGATAATAATTTTCTGATATATTTTGGTGCTCCTTCATTTCAGGAGTATATGTTGATGATTGTTATATCCTCCTGTTTTATTGTCCCCTTTATCATGATGTAGTGACCAGCTTTGTCTTTTTTTACCTTCTTAAGTTTGAAGTCTATTTTTTCTGATATAAGTATAGCTCTTCCTGCCTTCTTTCTTGGTCCATTTGCTTGTAGGATTGTTTTCCATCCTTTAACTATTAATCTCTGTTTATCTTTCGCAATTAAGTGTGTTTCTTGTAGACAGCAGAAGGTTGGGTTCTGTTTTTTGATCCATCTTGCTATGATGTGTCTTTTAATTGGTGTGTTTAGTCCATTTACATTTAGAGTTAATGTTGATATACTGTCATCCATATTTGTCTTTTTAATTTTATTTTATTATTATTTTTTACCTTTTTGTGATTCTAGTCCTTACCTAATTCCGTATTTCCTGGTCTTTCCTTTGTTGGTTTTGTCTTCATAGTTTCTTGTAGTAAGTTTTGGAGTGGGGTTTGGTAGTGATGAATTTCTGTAGTTTCTGTTTGCCAAAGAAGGCCCATATTCTTTCTTCGTAGAGGAAGGAGAATTTTGCAGGGTAGAGTTTTTTTGGTTGACATTTGTTGGCATGTAGTATATTACATATGTCTCTCCATTCTCTTCTTGCCTTTAATGTTTCTTCAAAGAAATCTGATGTCAGCCTGATTGGCTTTCCTTTGTAGGTTATTTGTTTCTTTGTCCTCGTCATTTTCAATATATTTTCATTGTCTTGAATTCTCCATAGTTTTACTATCATATGTCTTTCTGTTTTTTCCCTTTCATTGTAATAATTTGCAGATCTTCTGGCTTCCTGTATGTCGATTTTTGTTTCCTTTTTCATGTTTGGGAAGTTCTCTTCAATAGAGAAGTTTCTCTGTTCCTTTGTCTCTCTCCTCTCCTTCTGGGATTCCTATGATTCTGATATTTCCTTTTCTCATGGTATCAGATAGTTCCTGAAGCTTTTCCTCATTCTTCTTCCTTTGTTTCCTTTTCTGTCTTGGTTCTTTCAGTATCTTTATTTTCCAGAGTGCTTATTCTTTCCTCCATGTGTTTTAATCTACTTTTATGGCTCTCTACTAATGTTTGTAATTCCTCCATTTCTTTCATTTTCTTCTTTATGGATTCATTCTCGTTTTTCAGTTCTTCATTTATATTCCTCAGTTCTTTGTTATTTTCATTTAATTCTATTATTTTTTTTATTATGGCAATTCTGAATTCTTTATCTGTTAGGCAGATGTAATCTTCTATGTCCATATTATTGGGTTCTGAAGAAGGACTTTCTTTCTGTGGTGTATCGTTTTGAGGGTCATTTGTAATTTTTTTTCTTCCTGTTGTTGGCTTGCTTTGCTCTGATCGTTGCATTCTTGTGCTGTTGGTGCCGGCAGGCATGGTTCTTGGTTCTACTTGCTAGAGGGCAGCAGTGGCTCGGAGCGCACAACCAGAGGGTGGGTGCGTGGCTGTGTGCAAGGGGCTGGGGGGTGGGGGCGCAGTCGGTGCAGGCAGCTGAAGGGAGGGCGGGGGCGCAGCTGTTTGCGCGGCTGGAGGGCAGGGGCTTGGTGGTGCAGGGCGTGCACGCCTGGAGGGCTGTTTGCTGGCTAGAGGGCGGGGCGCAGCTGTTTGCGCGGCTAGAGGGCGGGGGCGCAGCTGTTTGCGCGGCTGGAGGGCAGGGGCTTGGTGGTGCAGGGCGTGCACGCCTGGAGGGCTTTGGCTAGCTTCGGTGGGGTTGCCCTGATCTAGCCCTCTCTTCCGTGCTGGGCAGAGCGGGAAGTGCCAACCGAGCGTGACTTTTGTTCCGCAGTTCTCCGGCACCTGGAGGGCAGTTGCGGCAGCCTAGCCCGAAGTCTTTATCTGTGGGTTATGAAGCTGACCGCCTCCGGCGGTAATTCTCTGCGAGCAGTGCAGTGGAACTGCCTCGGTAGCTCTCCCTCTTGTGCGCGGGGCAGGTCAGAAAGTTCCCATGGCATGCGACTTATGTCCTGTGTTTCTCCCGCACCTGTAGCTGGGAGATTTTTTATTTCCTTTTTTCTCCCACGTTTTCTTCAGTGGTTAGCTATTAATAGTGTCACTGAAGGGGTGGGTAGACCACTACCCCAGAGTTCTGTTCCAGACAGGAGCTAGAGTGCTGGCTCGGTAATGGAGGTGGGGGCAGGGGCCACACCAAGGCTGCCCTGGGCTTTGCTCCGTGTCCCACCAACTTCCCTAGTGCACTCTGCCCTCTCCAGGGCTTTGTTGCTACCTGGAGGGACTGCTGGTGTCAGCCTTGAATTTTATCACTCTGCCGTGCCTGGGAAAATGCCTCTACTCACCTTTTTTTTTTTTTTTCCGGGTTTCCTCAGGTGCCTCTCGTCTTGGTCTCCTGGTCCGGTTTTGTGTTGAGGGGAGGGGAGAGGGGATCTGGTGGTTCTTTCTTCTCCTTAATCAGTCTTTTTAGCTTCTTTCCAAGTTCTACTCACCTGTGAGGGTGTTAGATTTATGTAGAGTTTCTGGATCTTCTCTGGGTTTGGCTGATGTCTCTTTATAGGCAGCTTTTCTTTTGGGAGAGTTGATACTAGCGTCCCTTCACCGCCATGTTGAGGACTTTCAATAGTGCTTTTAATAGCAGTGGTAAAAATGGACATCCTTGTTTTGTCCTAGTCTTAGGGGAAAAGCTGTCAGTTTTTCACCAGTGAATATTCTCATGGCAGTGCATTTATCATATATAGCCTTTATTATGTTATGTTCCATCTATTCCCATTTTTTACTGTTTTTAACACAAATGAACCTGAATCTACTCAGATGCTTTTTTTGCAGCTACTGAAATGATCTTATGGTTGTTTTCTCTCTCCTTTGTTGCTACAAATGCCATTAATTGATTTGTGGATGTTCACCCATCTTTTCATCCCTGAAATAAATTCCACTTGATCATGATGTATGAACCTCTAAATGTATTTTTACACTTGGTTTACTTAAGATTTTTGTTGATGATATTTAAATCTATGCTCATTAATTATAGTGGTTTGTAGTTTTTCCCTTTTTGTGATCACCTTGTGTCCTTTTTAGACGTATTCCTTCTTCCTAAATATTTTTTTGGAAGAAGTTGAGATGGACAGGTATTAGTATGGCTTTGAAGGTTTGAAAGAACTCAGTAAAACCATTTGGTCCTGGGCTTTTGTCCTGTTCTATTATCATCAAAAGATCCTAGCAATGTTTTAGCAGACAGGCAGTTTCCGGGGTGTGCTCTGTGCTCTATGCGATCAGACTAGGGATGTTCAGTGTCATACTTCCTTAGTGGCACTCACTGAGCATCTGTAGGAAGGAAACAGGCTGCTTGTTCTAGCCAGAAACCCCCAGTCTAAGAAGTTTTGACTAGTCTAGAAGTTCTACATCAGATCTGATGGAATCAATGTTTTGATACAGCTCCGTCTTAGCCCTCTAATATGTTTTGGCTCTCAGTTGGGTTTTGAAGATTTGTTTCTTTAACATACTGAATTACTCATTGCTATGAATATTTTTATGAGAAAATCAATTTATTAAAATAATAACCTTACAATTTAGGGTTTACTGAATTTAAAAATTAATTCCAATTGATCTTAAAAATGTATACTCTTAAGAATAAATAGATGATTCTGCGGCTCTATATTACAATTTCTATAATATTTCAGATATAAGAAATTAGAGAGGTAGTTATGAACATATTGTAATACAAGTCCAAAATGCATCTTGAATTATAGTACGCCCTCACATATAAATTAACCTTTATAATTTTTTCAGCTTCAGTTGAAATAGTTGCAGACGATAGGATCTCCATTTCATTTCAAATATTACATTTTCTTCAAATGATGTTTACTACAGTAAAGTAGGTTTATATTTTTGTATCTTCTCTGGGGGTTACAAGTTAAAATCTCCACAAATACTTTCAAACCCTGCCCACGCCCAATGCCCCAACAATTTTAAAAATAAAACTGTGTCATCATTGTTTTAAATCGAATCTGTATATCATAGCAATCTGACATTGCTATGTCAGATAAATAATCCATGAATAGGATCTTCTTTAATGGGAAAGGGTATAATACTCCTTTTTCTTTGTCTTTTTACTCTAATATCCTGAAAAATTTTAGGATTTTTTTTAACTTGAAAATCCTTATTGATCACCTTGTCATTCTTTTTTATAACTAGATAGGCACACACAATAGAACTTAAAACATTTAAACAAAATAAATTTTTCATGAAAACAATTAGCTGCTATGAGAAAACACTGTATATAAAACTCAGGATTTTTCATAGAATTAAAGTACAATTGAAAGAACAAAGTAGGCAAAGAGAAAGTAAGATTTATTGATGATTGTATCTTAATATAAGTATACTTGTACTGATTAAAACTATTTCCGGCACAAGCACAAACAAAAATTTTATAATTGCAAGCAATCATTTCAAACCTAGAGGTTAAAAGTTTCTATTGCAGATGTTAAACTTGATCTAGTATTTTAATAAAATCATCTAAAAACTAAGAATTACAATATTTTAAATGAAGAAAATTGCAAAAGATAAATGCTTCCTATGTAATATAAACAGCATGATAGTATTAAATGTGATCTTTGTGGGCATTGCTTCTATGTAGTTAATCAGCTAATCACAGTCTGTTATTTTGTTTTAGTTTCCTTATCAGCTCAAGACAGAATTCTTACAGACACACATCTGAATAAAGTTCCCATGGGTCCAAAGGCAAAGTTTCCTCTATGTGAAGAGTTCTTTGATTTTTATACTTTCTATTGAAACAAAGTTGGAAACAACTTGTACAACCTTCTATACTCCATTTTCTTTTAGCAAGCAATTATACTGGTTAGAAATAAAGGACTCCATGGTTCTCAACTGATTAGCTATTGAGATCTATGATCTATGCATAGATAGAATTGGAGTGTGAACTATGTATATAAGATAAAAAAAAAAAACAGAAAATGCTTTGAATTGGGGAAGATTCATTTTTGCTCTGATGACAACAAACAACTCAATACTGATAACTAATTTGATATTTCCATGCATCACTGTATCAGAAATAAGAGAATAAAACCCAAAAAGGGAGAAGTAGAAAGAAGCCTCTAAAGTAAAATTTAAACCCAGGGAGTTAGAATTTCCTTGGATTGCTGAAATGGGAAGATGAATAAACTAAACCCTGGACTGTAGGACAGAAAAAATGGCATGATACTATTTATATTTATTTTCAGTCATTTTAATTTTCAAAGAATATTTCATATGTGAGATACAGTCAAAGAATTTTCCAAATATTTCCAGGTCCTTTATATTTCACTTATCTCATTAATAAATATAATTGTAATTGAACCTATTGTTAAGTGAATTAAAGTAAATATAATAAAAACATTTTTTCATTTACAAATATGTTGATAAATTTATACATTTATTCAACTTGATTTTTAAATTTATAAAAACAAAATTACTTAAAGATTGATGTACCTTTTTTATATATGAAACTGCAAGGGTGTGTTATAGTTTATTTAATCAATGTACTGTTAATATTTGTTATGATTTCCTTTGCTATTTACTTATTCTTTCATTTGCTTGTTTATGCTGCCATAAACAATCTTATTTTGTATAACACAAAATGAATTATTGTGGCATAAGTTTTAAAATTAGAGTTTTGTGCAAAGTTTGTATTGCTAGCTTCAAAGCTTTTCAATCTTAGTGAATCTAAGTTCACAAACAACATTGAAGTCTGAGGAATTATTTTTGACATATATTTTATAATTTGATCTTGACAGTGTGCTTATTTTTAGTACTCTCAACCAGAAGAACTTTGACTAGTAGATGATGACTATGATATGTTACAAATTCCAGTTAAATGTATTTAAGGGTCAGTGGGACAATGTTCATTCTAAGAATACTTGATTAAGAGGTGTCTATGTTTAACATTTAAAAATTTGATTTTTATAGCACTACAAACATTTTCTCATTTTTTTTCTTTTTGATTCATTACTAATCCTTTCACAGGCTCTCATTTTACCTATGTATTCAGTGGGTAGGTTAATGTGAAGCTGTAATTAGTAAATCAATGGGATGGTAGAATACCTCTCATTTTTCATGATTTGGTTTCTCGTCTTGTTCCTACCAAAGAACAAAAGAGTCAGAGTTCTGTTTATAATAGAAAAGAGCCATTATATTACTACTTTAGTTATTGCTTATCTTCATTAAAGTATTTAAATTTGACTAATATGATTGACTATTAAATCTTAAGGTAGCAGTAAATTTGATTTTTGTTTTTCAAGTCCAAATCAGATAATCAGAATTCTGAAACACTCAGAGAGAGTATTTCTAATTATATGGTGTGCATAGTAGGGAATGGGGACAACGGACATAATTTTTGTCAACTAGGCAAACAATGTTTCCTAATATTTAGAAATAGTCCTAATATTATACATACCAATTGTCATATAATTATTTATATTTAATATGCACTGTTGTAGGTACTCAGGAATTTATGTCAAATGTTCTAATGGAGTTTACACTCTAGTGAAGAGAGGCAGATATGATAAAACAAAATGTCAAATAATGCAAGGTCATACCAGTCCTCCAAAATGCAGAAACAGGTGGAGTTAGTTTAACCAGTGTGAGGTATAATACCTGTGAATAGTAAAAAAGGAAAGGAAATACTTGTATAGGACAGAAAAATTTTCAAACACAATGCTGATCTGGCATCTGTGAATGGAAACAGAGGAAAAAGTAAGAGGAGGCTGGGGAAACAGCAGGCTATGATGCAGGTCTGTCAAAACTTGATCAAGAGCGAAGAATGATCATTAAAGGTGTCTCCTCTTTTACATTAATGGGTTGGTCCTCTTACTCTCAAGGTTTTTATTTTGGCTGAGCTACAGTAATGTTTGAACTTTGGCTTCAAAAGTTCACACTGAAGCTGAAGTTGGTACATCTGACCATTGTTTATTAACTTGACCCTTTAAGCTGAATGGAAATTTTGTCATGAATGGATAGCTGGGCAATATATCTCTATGGATGTCAAAATAATGGCCCTTATAAAGAAAATAAAACAAAACAAAACATGTGTATGAGACAGAGAGTGGAGAGTGATGCCATTTTAAGTAGATGACTTAAAACATAAGCTCATTTAAAGGCTTATTAATGGAGTAATATTTGATCAGGGAATATTAGTGAGGTGAGGAATAAAAGAAACCATGCAGAAAACCTGAGGAAAGCCTACTAGGGAATAGTAAATGCAAAAGCTTTGAGGTAAAAGTGTGTTTGGTAAGGAGCAAGAAAGAAATTCATAGTAAATTTTTTTTTCCTGAGGAAAGACTAACTTGACATCTAAGATCTAAGTAGACATAAAAGTAAAAATGATCAAGCTATTCATAGAAATTCTGAATATAAGAGCATGCAGAATTGGAATGATACCAACTTAGAACATATACAATAAAATCTCTCTAAAATAAAATATATATTGATGCCTGAGTGGGTAAACAGCACTGGATTATCATTTTTTACCCTTTTTACCTACAGAAATAATATATTCTGTAGGTAAAATTATAGTGAAACAGATATTTTTGTACATTACTGGTAAAAATACAAGATGGTAAAATCCTTGTGAAGAAGTCTATGGAATTATCTTGAAAACTGCCTGTAACTTTATCTTTTCACCAAAGATTCCACGAAAAATATTCCAAATAAAAATTTAAAATAACATGATCACGGCTATTCCTTATAATGTTACTTGTACACATAAGATAATGGAAAGAACCCAATGGCCCACCAGTACTGTGATACATATGTAGATTAAAAACAATGAGGCAACACTTTTGGATACAGATATGCAGTAATCTCAGGATGTATTATTAGGTAAAGAAGAATCAATGTGGAAATATTGTTTATATTATGATAAAATTCAATAATATGAAAGATGGAAACCTGTGGGCCTATGACTAAGCAATCAGGCCTCCTACATTCTAAGTCGCCATCTTCTATGTGCTTTACAGGAGCTTATATCAGAACTGAGCCCTTCTGTCCTACAGCAGTGATCTTGATAATACACCATCACATTGGCTTTCCATTCTTCTTTGTCACATTCTCCCTATTCCTTTTATCAAATTCCTGGATTCATTTCATAAGTAATTTGCTCACACTTAAGTCCTTATCTCTGATTCTACTTTTGACAGCACCTAAACAAAGACATCAAGCAATTGCAAAATCCCAGAAGTTTTAGAAATTTCTCCACCATGGCTGCTAGTTTTCAGTAATTAGTTTATTGATGAGGAATGCTTCTGAATCATTGCAAGTCCATGATGGTCCTTGTGAGGACCATCAGTTACATAATTGCTATCATTTTTGCATTAAACAAGCAGGTGCCAATTTGTATGAAGTAATGTAACAAATATTGGTACTACAGATGTGAATTTTTTTTGGGGGGGCATGAATCAAGCATTATTGTTCCAACTTTACATATAATTTTTGTCAGATCAGCAAAGAGGATTATTATTCCCGAATTACTGACAGATTGTTGTTCCATTTTAAAGATATAACCATTATCTTAAAATATTAAAAAAATATGTGAAAAGACATATCTGAATGAGACTTAGACAAATTACATTCCAGTTATATTTGATTTCACTGTGCTTTATTTTTAGTGTTAAAGTTTTTGACTTCTGTTACTCTCTATAATCTTTGAAGCAAACTTGAGACACCAGAAAATAGGTAATATATTATAGACTGGGACACAATTTTTTTTTTAAAATAGCTACCCCAATTTACAGATGAAAATTATGATGTCGGATCTGTGTCATATTCATTAACACGTAATTATTGGATAGTTGAATAAAGTTTTGAACTATATATGTTAAAGTGAAGTCTGAAGTCCTTTCCATTATAATAGGTTCTCAAGAGTTAACCACATACAGATTGGCACATGCTTATTTAACTCAAAAATATTAGTAGTTATGTAACTGCAGACAACCTTTATTAGCATAAGATGACTGCAAGTGAGTTTTTTATTATAACAATTATTTTTCTTTTGATTAATAAATTTAGTCTAACTTACTTCCTTTCTTCCTAATTATCTGTGAGAACTTGTTTTATTAGAAAAGTTTTTTAAAACATCCACATTTTCAGTGCTAGAAGAAATTAACTTTATATTTCTTATTTTGAAAGTTAATCAAATCTTAGTCTGTACTATTGATAGATTTCATTTCTCATTATAAGATGCACCTAGAGTTCCAATACTGTGTACTATCAAATAGGGTTTTTATTTATTCATCATTTTCATTATGAGTAATCTTCATGCTCAATATTTTAGTCATCTGAATAAATAGCAAAATTATACTGTACAATGTCATGAAAATGAGGTTAGACTATGTACAAGTCAAGTGAAAAGACTCTCATCTCAACTGAATTTGTGAACTAATAAATAATGTAAGAGGGAAAAGATTGGCTGTTGAAAATCAATTCCATTATCTAAAGTATATCAATAAGTTGAAAATACAGAAAAACTATAATAAGACAATTCATTGCAGAAGTGGGGGGAAACACTGAAGTTGTAAGCCAGAATATCATTATATACAATATTAATATATCACATTTGTTCAAAAAACTATGATCCAAGTATTGTTATAAAGAACAAGAAGTACTGTTATAAATAAACCTATCAAGTAAGAGTTGATGATCTTTAAAGATTCAATATAGGCCCTCTTTAATTTTGCATCTCAAATATAGTCTCTCAAACTGTAATTTTATGACACAATAATTTTATTGACAGTGACTCTAAAATAAAACAAGTTACTGTATCCTCAATGAAAAACTTCTCATAGTACCTAATATTATCAAAATCATTTAGAAGGAACCAAATATCAGTTTGTCTCTAAGTAAAATCTGCTCTATTAACTCTCAAATTTACAACTGTAACAATAGCTGTCCTCAAAAATCAAAGGGAAAACTAGATTGAAAACTCTCAACAGAAAAGCAAATTAAATTTAGTAGGAGCAAAACTTTCAATGTCAAAGTCAAACCAGAGTAAATCCAGTTTATGACAAAATCCCAACATATGTCTGGAAAGAACAGATGCTGTTTTGTTTTGTTTTGATTTTTGAGTAATATTTAATTGAATTTGAAATTCAGTCCATAACTTATTAAAAACAGTAATGGCTACATAATTTGTTGGATCTAGCACAAAATGAAAATGTGGGAATCATTCTTCAAATATTTTAAAGAATTTCAAGATGGCATCAGCAGAGCATTAAACCAATTTGGATGCCTTCTGAGTATGGGACACTGCATGGTTGCATAGATTGCATACCTATGAAGTTATTCCTAAAATTCTATCTTACATACATTATTATAAATTATTTTGGATATATAAGTATACATGTATATTTAAAAGAGTTGATGAGATGAATTTATTAGGAAATTCATATTTCAGATATTGAACTGAATATAAATCACCCCATTGATTTTCATTTTAATCAATAGTTGTCATACATTAGTATAAGTTAAAATATGTTTTCTAAACAAACACACTTAAGCAAATAAAAACATTATTATTAACCCCATTAGCAAAAAATTTAAAGCTCACAATAGGAGGATGATTTTTTTTTAAAAAAACTGCAGACATTTATTTCCAAAGGAAAAAAATATAATTCAGGGTCAATTATACTCACTATAATATTTGAAATATTTTTTCTTTTCCTTCTGTTCTTTTGGTATTCTTAAAATCAAGCATTGTAGTGTCATTAAAAGCTTAAATTATCATTATATCCAGATGACATGACAATATACACAGAAATCCCTAAAGACTCAACTAAAAAACTAATTTAAACAATGAATAAGTTCATCAAACTAGCAGGCCACAAAATCAATATACACAGTTCCCTTCATACATTCAATGAATTAAAAGAGTAAGAAAATTAAGAAAACAATTCCATTTACCATAGCATCAAAAAAATTAAGTACTCAAGAGTAAACTTAACAAGGGAGATGAAAGACCTAAGACACTGCTAAAAGAAACAGAAGACACAAAGAAATGGATAAATACTTCCTACTCAGGGCTTGAAAGAATACTGTTAAAATGCCCAATATACCCAAAGCAATATACAAATTCAATACAATCACTATCAAACTTTCAATTGAATTCTTCAAAGATACAGGACAAAAATTACTGAAATTCGTATGTAAGCACAAAAGATACCAAGTTAACAAAAGAAAACTTGACCAAAAAAGATGAAGAGTGGTGGTATTTCATGCTCATATTTCAACCTTCCTACAAAGCTATAATAATCAAAACAATATGATGTTGAAATAAAAACAGACATAGATCAAAGGACTAGAAGTTGGAGTTCAGAAATAAATCCACATGGACAGTCAACCTATTATAAGGGAACCAAGAATATACATTCAATTAAGGAAAGCCTCTTCAACTAATTGTACTGGGAAAACTGGACAGTCACATGCAAGAGTGGAACTAGACCACCATCTCACACAATACATAAAAATTAATTCAAAATATAATGATTTCGATGTAAGACCTGACACTATAAAACACAAAGAAAACAGAAGCAAATCACTGTACAGCATAGGCTATAGAGATGTTTTTGTGGATTCATCTAGAACTGCAAGGAAAAAAAAGAGAAAGTCAACAATGGGGACAATACCAAACCAAAAACTGCTCAGCAAAAGAAGCTATCATAAAACAAGAATAAATCCTACTGAATTAGAGAAAATATTTGCACACCCTATCTGACAAGGAGCTGATATTCAAAATCTACAAAAAACTTCTACAACTCAACAAAAAAGAGAACAACCCAATCAAAAAAAAGGCAGAAGAACTAAATAGGCACTTGTCCAATAAACAGTATACAGATGAACATGTAAACAGGCACATGAAAAAATGTTCATCATCACTTATTCTCAGAGAAATGCATAATCAAAACCACAATGAGATACCACCTCACACTTTTGAGCATGGCTCACAGCAAAGAGACAACAAACAAATTTGGTGAGGATGTGGAGACAAAGGATTCCTCCTAAACTGTTAGTAGAATTGTAGACTTTTTCTGCCCTTACTATATGTAATTTTCTGAAAATATGAAAAATACTTCTGCCATATAGTTCAGCAATTCAACTCTTAGGTGTCTATCCAAAGAATGCAAAAACACTAATTCAAAGTGACACATTCATTCCTATGTTCATTGTAGCACAATTTATAGTAACCGAGATATGGAAGCAACCTCAGGGTCCAAGGACAGATGTGTGGATTGAAAAGATGTGGCATTGTTATACAATGCAAGGCTATATTAGGTATATTAAAAAAAGGTGAACTGTAGTCATATGAGCCAACATGGATGGGGCAGGAGGTAATTATGCTAAGCAAAATAAACCAAAGAAGAAAGACAAATATCTGAGGGTTTCACTGATACGTGGAATATGGAGGAACAAAACAAAGAGTCAGACAAAACAAAAATAAAGCCTAGAATTCTGACTTAAAATTGAGACTACCAAAGAGAGAGAATGGAAAGAAAAGGGGGATTGGGCCCAATAAACTGTGGTACTGGACAATAGGTGCCTTGGTAGTGGGTATGGTGTGGTAACATACATCTAAAGAGTTGTGATCCTGTACCTATGAATCATATACAGTATTGTAAACCAAAGTCACCACAACAGGAAGAAAAACAGATATAGCAATAAAGACAAAAATTTCACTTATAAATATGTATAAATATGCACTTGTAGATATAATTTAAAACGTAAATATTTTCATTACTAATATTCTATTCTATGAATATATCTTCAATATATCTGTTGCTGATGGGTATTTGGGTTATTTGATTTTTCTCTTACAAAGATTATTTTTAAAAAATATAACTTACAAACTGAATTTTAGTAAGAAATAAGAATACACATAAAGGACATGCTCTTAAATTCAGTACATTTTTAATGATGCTATGATCACACAAATGGTTATTGACATACTAAGCTTCCCAGAACAGAAAGCAAAGGTCCTGGGGAGGGGGGTAATAAGAAATGAAAAACCCAATGAGTCTCTTTGATTGCTTGATATAATGGAAATTCTTAGGAGGCTAATTATATTACACTCTAATATGGTACCATACATTTTTAAAATAACATTTTCAATCCTATACCACTCAATAATGTTATATTAATAAAAATTATAAGATGCTAAAATCACTAATATATTAGAAGAATAAATTGTCTTCTGGCATAGTGGAAGGTATAGCAGAATTCTGGATAAATATTTTCAAACAAAATATTTAACATTAAATATTTAACATTTACCATTTCTTTAGAAACTTTGATTAAGTGGTAATGTTAGAATATAACAAAAGGAGGCCAGTCATAAGTGTAATTATGGATAGATGACTAAGGAATTTTTTTGCCTGCAACTATTTAGTCAGCTCTTCCTTTTTTGTTGAACACAATTTTATTCTCCTTTCCTTCATGAATAGTTTTCTAAATGAAATGTATCAACTTTGCTTCTTATGGCATGGTGTAGCTTTCTGTACATTCTGTTCAAAAAAATTGAGGAATTACAGTATATCTGGGAAAAGTGTTAAATGCCTGTTCAAAGGAACTATAATTTTATTGTGCAACTACGCTCTTTAAAAAAACTCTTCCGCAACTAACCTCTTTTAAAAAATTATTTATCTACAAAATTATCTTTAGTTCCAGTAAAATTTGAAGATAGTATCATACTTTTACATTTGACTGATTTTTTTTTATTGAGATAACATTTGTTGATAACAATGTACACAATTAAGGTTCACACCTCATCACACATACCACCAATTTTAACCTATTTACCTCATTACATTTGGTTTTTAGGAACTGTTGCTATGTCTTAAGGAATTTATGTTGGGAAATTCAGGAAGTATTTGAATATTAGTACTTCTATCAAAGAATTTCCAGGAGAGGAAATAGCATAGCAGAGGTTTGGGGAGAATACTGCATCTTGCTATCTCCATAAAATACTTTCTAAAAAAAATAATGTAAGAAACAAAAGTTTAAACTATGTAAAATATTTTAATACCTTGATGTCTGGGCTTAAGGGATATTTTAAATTGAAATAGCATAAGTCAGATGTCAATGAATATCAGCACTATGAAACTACAGGAGCTGTGGATTCTTAGAAAGCAAGATTGTTTTAAAGATAAAGAGTGATAAAGATTTTGCTGTAGTTTATAATCCATTCATATGGCTTTGCATAAGAATAAAAAGTCAATAAAATAGGTCTCTAAGGAACATTATCAAATCCAATCTGTAAAGTAAGAAATAAACAGCATTTGTATCACATCTAGTGTTTCTATCCAGTTGATGTATAATGCAATTGAAGACCATAGATCATAGAGCATACCAAGCTAGAAATTCAAATAAATTACCTGAACTAAACACAGTATGATACCCTTATAATCATTTTACCATACATTTTTATATTGTATATATAAGCCTGGAGAAGGATTGTTGAATTTGTCTGTAGATGTTGATCTTATTGGATTAAATATTATTGCAAAGTTAAGAAAACAGCTGTGATAACACTGGTCAACATTGAGATCATTACTGACTTAAAAAGGCCCTAATCTGTAGTATCTTGGTGTGCTGAACATGAATATAATCCTGAAAATTTTTTATTAGCTCTCGTTTTGAAGATATTTCACATAATTCATTTTACGTTTCACTGTGTAAATTTATCCAGTAGGACTGCAACAACATCCTAAATCAGACTAGAATGATGTGATATTGTATCTCATTGCATAATACCATCATGCACACATCATCCAGAGTTGACTGCATAATTTTCTGATGCAATGCAATACTGATGCCAGGCGGCTGCTGAAGTAAACTGAAGTACACTATATAAAGCCCTGTTGGAAAGGTTGAGCACTGAAAATATTTCAGACTTTGTACGAGACAGTTTAAGCTACTGTTCCATAGAACTGTTACTATTTTATCCATTTAGGCACAATACAGAACAGTAATGCCTCAAAAGTGAGTTAATAGCGTTGACAATTTCTGTTCTATTTGTGGGGAAGTGACATTTGCCAAACAGAAGAAAAGTGTCACTTCTCAAGGGAAGAAGGCTTATCATCTTTACTTTGGATGCAAGATCGGTGACCAAGACAAGCCCTGTGTCCCACATATATGCTGTGCTACATGTCCAACACAGCTTTCACAGTGGTTAAATGGCAAAAGACCATCAATGCTGTTTGCAGTCCCATGGTGTGGAGAGAGACAAGCAACCACATACAAGACTGTTACTTCTGCTTGGTTCTACCTCTTTCTGGCAGAAGAACAAAGCAAAAGAAGTCAAGAAGAGTCTACCCAAACATTCTGTCTGCACTGAGACCAGTTCCACATGATGAGGGACTTCCTATTCCAGAACCTCCAGCAGAATATTCTCTTGATTCATCTGAGGACAAGGGTGAGCCGGCCTGTCCTTCTTTTCCATCAGCATGTAGTGATAGAGATTTTCACTGTGGTGCATCATCAACCCCACACAGACTAACACAGGAAGAACTAAATGACCTGGTTTGTGATTTGAACTTATCCAAGAACAAGGCAGAATTGCTAGGATCAAGACTCCAACAATGGATCTTCTAGAAGAAGATGTCACAATTACTTGATCTCAAAAGTGCCACCAGCATTTGGAGCCTTTCTTCAGAAAGGATGGTACTCTGGTATTCTGTTCTGATATTGAGGGCCTCATGAATGCCTTAGAAATCACTCACGACCCACAAGAATGGAGACTATTTCTAGACTTTTTGAAACTGATTCTTCAGGCAATGCTTTTCCACAATGGAAACTATCTTCCATTTATTCTATTCCTGAACAGCTGTACAAGAGACAAGCAAAGAAATCTAAGAAGTAGTCTATCACTCGATTTTTTTACAAGTATTAACCATAGGCCTACTACTATTGGCATGCATTTTGTGATGTAAACATCAATTTATTGCAGATTACAAAAAAACTAGAGCCAAAATTATAATTTGACTGTCATATTTGTGTTGAGCACATACAAAATGATAGGAAATGACTAATTTTATTTCAGTAACATGACTTTTGTAAAAATTTGTTGACCAGTGTAATTATTCTAGAAATTACATTGTTTATGACATTATTTTTATCAAAATATGAAATTCCAAAGTTACTACTTAAATTGCTATATTTGATATTGCTAAGAAAAGATTAATTTGACAAAAACATTTCTAAAACATAAAAAAACAAAGCATATAATCACAAATTATTTCTGTGATTTTAAGTACATTTTAATATGTATTTGAACGCTAAATAATATACAACATTCAATTTGAGTATTTTCACACACTAATAAAAGAATCTTGGTCTAGTATATTCTTGCTTTATGTATATTTGGCCAACTTATTCTTTTTATGTATTTTCTATTTATACATTATTATTGATTTACACTGTTGTTTCCATAATAGAACTTTAGGATCCCCCATTCAGGCATTGTTTCCATAGGTGCACACCACAAACAACCCAGAGTCCATCACCACAGACCCTTCTCTATGTCTTCTTCTAGTCCCTCCACTTCTCCTCTCCCCTCCCCCCTCTGGTAGCCCCCACTCCACAGTCAGGTTTCAAAGTTTCATTTTTTAGTTTGTCTTTATCTACATTTTGGTTTGTTTTTCTAAAGTCGACATGTAATGATAAAATGCAGTATTCGTCTTTCTCCTTTGAGTTGATTATGCTTACTGTTATCTCTTCCAGCTTCATCCACGTTATCATGAATGGCAAGAGTTTATACTTTTTGATAGCTGAGTAGTATTGGGATATATAAAAATATATATAAACACACACCACATCTTCTTAATCTATTCATCTGGTTTTGTGCATTTAGGCTGTTTTCATATCCTGGATTTTGTAAAGAGTTCTGAAATGAAAATGGGAGTGCAAGTTTCCTTTCAAAGTAGCTTTTTTTTAACGTTCTTAGGGTAGATACCTAGGGGTGGAATTGCTGGACCATATGGAATCCGTGTGTAGTCTTTTGAGAACCTTCCATATGTTCTCCATAGGAGGTGAACTAGTCTACATACCCACCAACAGTATAGCAGGGTTCCTTTTCCTCCTCATTCTTGCCAGCATTTATTTTATTTATTTATTTATTTTTTTGATGAGCCATTTTCACAGGTATGAGATGGTATACCATTGTGGTTTTGATTTGCATTTCTCTTACAATAAGGGATGAGCATTTTCTCATGTGCCTGTTGGCCATTTGTCTCCTTTGGAGAAGTGTCTTTTTAGTTCTTCTGACAACTTACTGTTTTAAATCCAATTGATCAGTATTTAGTAGAACAAGGAACAAGGCTAAACTTATAAACTTATACACACACATCAATCTTTTTATTCATTCACTTAATGAAAGATATTTGTAGATATTTAGATAATATCCAGTTTATTAATATCAGAAACAATGTTGCTAATTTCTGTTTTGTCATTGACTACTCAAATATTTCTTGTGGATAGACACATACACAAATGAGTGACATTTCTGAGTCAGAGGTTTCATGTTACTTTTGTTTAAAGTAATTGTCACAATAGTTTCTGAAGTGTTATATCCACTAAACCCTAGCCAGCACTGTATAAGAAATGCCATTCCTTTATATGTCTTAATATTCATTGTTTCAAAAATATGTGTAGACACTGATATGAATACATACACACATATTATATATAAAGTAGGAAGAACTGATTATTGTTAATATTCTTCAATCAACATTATATAACATGGCAATGTAGATTAAAACATTAGCTTCTAAACATTAATCCATATTGTGAATTAGCTGTAAAGAAACAATGAGATTTACAATGATTCATACACAGGATTATTCAATGCGTTCTTTACTTTAGACATAGTTTGGAAAAAAATTAGCTGTCTAAAATATATGCTGTTATGGATATGTCAACTATGACCCTTGTGGCCTGTGGGACTCGTAAAATTGTTAAATAAAAATTGGAAATTTGCCAGATCATAAAAATGTTCTATTTTTTGATTATTAGGAGACCTCCATACTATCTCCATTACGCTGTACCAATTTATATTACTAAGTGTAAAGTGCCAGAGTTTCCTTTTCTTCACACCTTCACCAAAACTTTTAATATTTTATCTTTTTGATAGTAGCTGTTCTAAATAATATAATGTGATATTTCATATTTATTTGAATTTTGATTTGCATTTCCCTGAAGACTAAAGGTGTTAAGCAGATTTTTATATACCTGTTGGATATTTGCAGTCTACTTTGAAGAAATGTTTATTGAGATCATTTCCCCATTTTAAAATCAATTGGCTTTTTTGCTATTAATTTGTCTGTACTCCTTATATCTTTTGGGATAGTAGCCCTTATCATATGCTTTTTCATTCTGTTGTTTTCTTTCTATGCAGAAACTTTTCAGTTTGATGCGATCCCACTGTCCTATTTCTGTTTCTGTTGTCTATGCTTTTGCAGTCATAACCAAAAATAGTTGCCCAAATTCCAAGAAGCCCTTTATCTCAGGTCTCATGTTTTAAGTCTTTAATCCAGTTCAAGTGATTTTTATACATGGTGTGAGATGAGTTCAAATTCATTCTTCTACAAATATATTTTGTGATTTCCCTACACTATTTGAGACTATCTTTACTGCTATGTGTGTTTCTTGATAAACAGTTGAAAATCACTTGACTACAGAAGGGTAGAATATTTTCTGGATTCTACCTGTTCCATTGACCTATGTGTCTCTTTTAGGTGAGTACCATATTGTTTTGATTATTATAATTCTGTAATGTACAGTAAGTCAGGAAGACTGATGCCTACAGCTTTGTTCTTACTCAAGATTTCAAGCTTACTTTAGTTATTTTGAATACTTTGTGATTCCACATGAATCTTAGGATTGTTTTCTTCTATTTATGTGAAAAATGACACTGGAGTATTGATAGGAATTGTACTGAATCTATAGCTGACTTTGGGCAGTAAAGATATTTTAACAATATTAATTTATTCAACCCATGCACATGAGTTATCTCTTATGTTTTCTTCACTTACTTTCAACAATTTATAATAGTTTCATGTGTGTAGCTCTCTTACCTCCATGGTTAAACTGATTCCTAACTATTTCACTCTTTCAAATGAGAAACCACCTCACATCTGTGAGAATGGTTCATATTTAAAAAACTGCTGGGACAGACGTGGTGAAAAAAGAACACTCTTACACTGCTGGTAGGAATGCAAACTTGTAAAGCCACTATGGAAAGCTGTGTGGAGGTTCCTCAAAACACCCAAAGTATAAATACCAAAGTGATTCCATGATCCAGTGATTCCATGCCTAGGAATCTACTCAAAGGACAAAAAAACACTAATTCAAAAGGAAACCCAAACTCCTATATTTATTGCCGCACTATTCACAAGAGATGTTCCAAGATATGGAAACAACCTAAATAACCCCAAATGGATGAATGAATGAAGAAGTGGTAAATATACACAATGGAATACTACTCAGCATTCAAAAATTATAAACTCATGCCATTTGCAGCAACATGGATGGAGCTGAAAGGGATTACACTAAATGAAATAAGCAGAAGAAAAAAAGAGAAGTATCAGATGGTTTCTTAAACGTGGACTATAGAGAAACCAAATAAAGTATCAGAAAAACAAACAAAAAGACAAAATTTGCAAGCTGGCCATAGATCTGAGGCATACAAAAGGGGAGGGGGAGGAAGAAGGGTAAAAACAGGGGAGAGAAGAGTACAAGGGAGTGTGGTGATGCATCACTGGTATCATGGTATTGAGAGAACTACAGGGAGTACACCTGAGGGGAGAAATCAAATACTATCTAAAACTTAACAAAGATGTAGTTAGGTAGATAGATGGATGGATAGATAGATAGATAGATATCTCTGTAAATTGAACTGGGTCTGTTTACTTATTGATCTTGTAGCTCATAGTATAAGAAATGAAACTTTTATATATTTATTTTCTATTCTGTAACTTTACTGAACTATTTTATTAGTTCAACAATTTTTAATGAGTCTCTAGGGGTTTCTAAATATAAACTACATATGCAAACAGAAGCAATTACACTGCCTCCTGTTTGACATTGAGGCCTTTTATTTTTATTACCGAAGTGATATGACCAAGACTTCCAGTACTACGATAAGTAGAAGTAGTGAGAAAATACATCCTCATCTTGTCCCTAATTTTACAGGAAAAAAATTCAGTTTATTACCATTGAGTATCCTGTTAGCTATAGTCTTTTAATATGTCATCTTCATTGTATTGCATTATATTGCTTATATACCTAATTTATTCTACATTTTTATTTAGATTTTATCAAAGCTTTTTCTGCATCTTTTAAAATAATTTTGTGCTTTTTTTCCTTCATTCTGTTAATTCGGTATGTCACATTTATCAAATTGCATATGTGGAATTATACTTTCATCTCATGTATAAACCTTTCTTGATCAAAATATATGATCCATTTACTATGCCTATGAATTTGGGTTGCTAATATTTTCTGAGAATTTTTACTTCTATTTTCTTTAGAAATATTGACCTTTAGTTTTCTTATATTCTCTTTGTGTGTTTTTTGATATTAGGGTAATGCAAGTAACTGGTATTTGACAGTATACCAATAATACAAGTCCTTTCGGAAAAAGCATAATCTCTTCAACAAATGTTGGCAAAGTGGGATGCCCATAAGCAAAGAATGGAATAGGACTTTTATACCACACACAGAAATCATTTTAAAACAATTAAATATTTAACTATGTGACCTGAAACTTTGAAATTTCTGGAAGAAAGTAGAGGGAAAGGCTTATGACATTGGTCTAAGCAATGATTTCTTGGATATGACATTGGAAGCAAAATTAACCAAAGTAAACAAGCAGGAGTACATCATATATATATCATATATCTATAAATATATAAATATAAGCATATATATTCATATACATAAATATATAAATGAATATATAAATTCATATAAATATATTTATATAAATATATACATAAATATAAATATATATATACACACACACACGCACACACACACAGCAGAAGTAACAATCAACAGATTGAAGACAAACCTATGCAATGGGTTTAAAACACAAAATTCATAAAGAGCTCCTATCACTAAAACACAAATAATACATGTATATGAAAAGATGCTCAATATTACTAATTGTGTCTGAAGCACAAACAAAACTACAACGGGATTTTCAATTAACATTATTAGAATGATTATTATCCAAATGATGCAAGATGACAAGTTTTGGAGAGAATGTGGAGAAAATAGAACTTCTGTGCAATGCTGATGAGAATGTAAAATGGTGCATCCATTATAGATCAATATGGGTTTTTCTCAAAAACCTTCAACTAAAGATAAGGAATATTGATTATTTGTGAATTTTAATTATTAAACCATTGTTTGAAATACATCAATAAAATTGAATTGATTAAGCACATATTTGGAAAGTGCGACATAGTTCTCTCAGAAATTAGTAGAATGGACAAAATACAGCAAATTATAGAGAAACTGAACAAATTACATATGAAAGAGCTTGATAGATAATGAATTGTTTCATGGATTATTCATTTTTCCTAAAACCTGTGCAATATTAATCCAGTGATTGTATATGGATTCAATAAGAATACATCAATAAACTTCAAAGCACAAATATTTTGAATATCATATTTTCTAAGTGCTATATATGCAATTAGAAAATAATGTTGAAGCACTACTCAGAATATAAGCATTCAAGTTAAATGTAAATATGGATACTTCTAAATTACTCATTTGCAAATGAGGGAATCTATCCAGTTTGCAAATAAGTTTTATAAGTTACAGCCCTAAAGATGTATAAAGGCACAAACAGAATTGAAATTTATGTTTCAGGTAAAAGCACTGAGTGTATGAAAAAGGATAAGAAAAGTTTAAAGTTTAATTTTATTAATTTTTATTTTTTATTAAAGCAACATTAGTTTATAATGCTGTATATGATATAGAGGTACAGAATCATACCCTTCTGGTGTATGTTACCATACCGCATTCACCACTAAGGTACCCAGAGTCCAACACATTAATTTTTGTCTTTCTCATTTCTTATTTCACTTAGCATTATCCCCTTCAGTTCCATCCATATTGTCACAAATGACAAAAGTTATCTATTCTTTTTTTTAAGATTTATTTTTATTTATGCGTACAAGTTGGGGTATATTCTTACAGCTGAGTAGTGTGCCACTGTATTCCTCATATTTCTAATCCATTCATGTGTGTTTAGGAATTTAGATTGTTTCTGTAACTTGGCAATTGTAAATATGTTGCAATGAACATAAGAGTGCATATTTCCCTTTGAATTAGTGTTTTTGCATTCAGGGTACATATCCAGGAGTTGAATTTTTAGATCATATGGTATATATATTTCTAATATTTTGAGAAATCTCCATATTGCTTTCCAGAGGGGCTGGACCAGTCTGCAATAGCATCAACATCTGATGAGTAAACATTCAAGATCTGCAAAGTACTTACACACCTCAACAAAAACAACCCAATCAAAACATGGGCAGAAAAGCTAAACAGGAACTTCTCAAAAAAAAAAAATACAAATTTTCAACAATTAGATAAAAATATGTGCGTCATCACTTAAAAGGGAAATGCAAATCACTTATGCAGAATATAGACAATCAAAACAAACAGTCAGACAAAACCAAACTACTAACAAATGTAGAAATCTGACTGTATAATTTTGGCTGCCAGAGTGGGAGGGGGAAGGTGGGGAAGAAAGGAAATAGGGAACCTGTGGAGTGGACTATGGTGGAAGACTATGTGCTTGGTGGCAGATGTAGGGTACTAACAGACATCTGAAGAGGTGTAAACCTATACTTCTGAGCCATATACAGTCTTATAAACCAATGTTACCTCTAAAAATTAAATAAAATACAAAATATAAAACCCCCAAAATTTGGGTGAACAGATCTGTGCCATTTTTAAAATGTGTTAGTAGTTTTTAACTGAATAATTCTGGATATGGGATGAAAGAATCTTTTCACCCTCCACTAGCCATAAATACACACAGGGCAACTCTTCTAAGAAAAAAAGACTGAAAAGCAGATACTGTTGGTTACTTCCTTCCAGTGTCAACAACACCTACAGAAAGGAGGCCTGCATTTCACTTGGTAAACTAGCCTTTTCTTTCACGAAAGACATTAAAAAAAGCACTGCACATAAAAATCCCTGGGTTGTCACCCAATTTTTATTCTGTGGAAAATAAAAATTTGCAGCACCATTTCTATTAGAATGCAAGATTTAACTGGATATGCTAGAGATTAAACTAAATAATTTAAAAGAACAAAGATAAATATGATAATGTAGAAGAGGGAATTTAATAAGACCAAAAGCAACATTAATTTCAGAAAACAAACACAGTTTTTTGAGGTACCAGTTCTAGATTAAGATAGTGCAAAACAAATTTTCCTTGCTCCTTCTCTCTGAATTCAACTAAATATACCAGAAATAACACAAAAGACACTTATTAAAATAAAAGGACTCAGAAAGATGAAAGAATAAAGTGGACTAACCACAGAACAAGAAGTGGAACATCAGTGAATTACCTGGGTTTTATTTTTATTTTCCAGACATGTCAAACTGGCTATCACGGAACCTTCCAATTCTGGATAGCCCAGCATGGACAGAAATGCAAGTGAACAAACAAACAAACAAAATACTCAGTGAAATAAGCCAGAAAGAAAGAAAAAAATATCGAATGGTTTCACTTATAACAGGACTATAAGGAAACCAAATAGGAGAGAGACACTCAGCGGTGGGGGGAGGGGGAGAAAAGGGCACAAAATGGAATAGAAAAGAACACAAGGGACCATGGAGATGGATCACGGGTGAATTGGTGGTGGGCTACCCAAGGGAAATACAAAATGTAAAAGACATAAATAACAATAAAAACATATATTTCTTTTATAAAAAAGGGTACAATAAAAAAAAAAAGAAAGAAAAAAACAATGCACCAATAGCAGCAGGCAATAACAGCAACAACAAAACCAAATCAAAACATAACAAGAAAATCCTGATTTTGTTGACCAAGGGACTTATAAAGGGGAGGGCCAGCAGAGACTTGGAGTTAAGAACTGTATCTCATGGCACTTTAGGTCAATTTTAGTATATTATCACTAGCAAGTCCACAGCAAGGTAAGCCATCCTCTTTCTTATAATCAATAACTGCCCACAATAACACTCAGGCTGCCTAAAGCCAGCATCTCAATGCAACTTGGTAGGAACACCAGAACCTACTGTTTAAATCTAAACAGGGAACCTGCCCATATTTAAATAAAATCAAGAAACTGCTAACATAATATCCAAAATATTCAGAACACAACCTAAAATCACTCATCTTGCCAAAAATCAGAAACAAAATACACTTAAATGAAAAATGATAAAGGCATATGTCAACACTGAGATAAATCAGATTTGGGGATTATCTGTCAAATATTTTTGAGCAGTGATATGAAAATTGTTTCAATACAGACACTTTGTATTTAGTATAATCTCATACTTGTGTAATGTATAAGTTATTTAATGAAAATATGGCATCGGTACATGACTTTATATATATACATATATACACACACACATATAATGTATATATGTGAATTAAGAGTATACAAAGGAAAACAACAGGTTAGAAACATGCTAAATTATTAATGACACTATTTGGGTGGGAACTGGGAAGAGGAAATAAATGATCCATAGTATTTTACATTTTTCTGTATTTTGGAAATTTCAGTTCTTTGTATGCTTGAGGGAAGTTACCTACACATAGGCAATGAATAAAAGAAAGTGATTATTACCCCATAACCAAACTGAGCCAACCCGCATGAAAAATTGGAGAATAGATATTTTTGGAACTCACCCCATGTAGTAAGCACTCTGATTAGTGGTGGATCTCATAATGGGACTGTGGGACGTGGTATTGTTTAGTGCATATTACAAACTCATCATTACCTGATTCATAGTATACAACAATGGACATTCTTTCCTCAGTTTTCAAATTCCTCATCTTAATTAAATATTAATGAAAATAACCTCATAGAGTTATCAAAAAGATTAATGAGTTAATAATACATTTGCATAGCATGTTATATATGCGCAGTAATACTATCTTATTATTCTCTTCATTTTTATAGATAAGGATATTGAAATTAAAAAACTTAAAAACAATCACTCAAGGATAGACTTAAAATGCAGTAAATTAGGAACTGTATACAGGTAGTCTAACTCCAAAACTTATCATTTTTATCATCTAATGGTCCTCTTCTTAGATTCAATCATTTGGCAAAATATGTTGCAAATATTTTTTTTTTAAAGATTTTATTTTATTTATACATACAAGCTGGGGTACAGGCCAGAGGCGTGGAGCGGCGAGAGGGTTCACCAGAGACAGAGCGGGGAGCAGAACAGGCAGATCAGAAACACACTGCTGAGGGGAGCAGCGGGCGAGGCAGGAGAGGTCTGCCGCACCATGTGGGATTCTCCCTGGCTGGGTGTCGAACTCGCATCGCGAGCTGTCGACAGCTCCACAGCGCAGCGCTCAACTGCTGCGCCACCAGGGAGGCCCTATGTTGCAAATATTAATCCATGAAAATGAAAGAATATAGACTCAGGGAGGAGAAGACTATTTGGCAGGGGATAGAGCTCCTGTTGCAGTGGCTGCCTGTAGCTTCAGAGTGCTGAGACTGAATCCCTTGCACCGCCAGAGAGGTCCAACACAGTCATTTTTCGAAAGAAACAATGATATGAAAGTGTTTGTGGATAAAGATTTGAAATTGAATTAGCACATTTATGCAAATACAAACAAAACAATCATGGTAAAATATATTTTAGTTAATGAACACATATAAACTAAAGGATTTTTATCGAATGACAAAAATTACTATATAAGTACATTAAATATTTTAGCTAATAATAGACTGCAGCATTGACTATTAACAGCTGTGGAAATATTCTTTACAAACCTAGAATGGTAAATATGTTAAGAAACTTGCAAGAGGTGTTTTGTCAATAGAGCAGAATTCTCTGACACAAGAGAATACTCTGCATGATTGGGTGTGTCTTTTCCATTTGCTGCCATTCTGGCTCTATGATTAATGAGCATCTCCTATTATTTTGCTTGCTTTAAGCATCTGTCATTTCAACAGGCTTGATGTTATTTGATGCTATAATGAACATTTATTTTATTTTCTTAAATACAATTGCAACAATTAATCAGTTTTATAAATTTTCTGTTCTAATTTTTCATTATGTAAAGATAGTAAATTTGTTTTATAGTTATTAAATATTCTAAATGTTCTATTCTATATTATTTTCTTGAGTAGAACTGAAATCTCTCCCTGAGACTGCTGCCTGACTCAATCATGATTTCAATTTCAATTTTCTACAGATATTTTTTTTCTTTTTCTTTTTTATCAATGTAACATTAACAATACCATATGATTCAGATGTTGTTAGCACATATACCTATCACCAAACATCCATAGTCCTCTACCAGTTCATTGAGCCCATTACTCTGTATTCCTTCTATTCTCACAGTCCAGTAGTCACAATTCTACAGTCAGATTTCTAAGGTATGTGTTTGGTTTAGTTTTCTCTATTCCTTTGTTTTGTTTCTCTATGTTCCACATAGGAGTGAAATCATCTCGTATTTGTTTTTGTCCTTTTCACTTATTTTACTTAACAAAAACTGCTCTAGTCCCATCCATGTTGTCATAAATGGTAAGATTTCATCTTTTTAATAGCTGCATAGTATTCCAAGTTGTGTATACATACATATGATGTAGGTTTTGAGAGTCGATGGAGAGTGGGGTTATTGGGTTCACTCTGGGAAAGGTTTTACCAGAGCTCCCCTTTCAGCAGCACGTGGCAAGTTTCTCCAAGACACAGACTCATAGAATATATTTGAAGAACAAGTTTACTGAAGGAGATAGAAGAGCAGAGAACACTCACATAGGCACAAGTGGGCAGGAAGAGTAACCTCGAGAGGGACAGACTTGGTAGGAAAGAGGCTTGCATGGTTGCAGGCGGGCAGCCTTGAGGAGAGCTGCCCTGCTGAGCGACATCAATGAAGAGAAGTCCCGGTGTGGTACAGGTCACGGGCAGGCAGGAAGGCTGCTGCCCTGCAGAGGGACAGAGAGTTGGTGGAAAGAAGCACCTGCATAGTCACGGGTGGGCAGACAGGAGAGCTTCTGCTACCCCCAGCCAGTGCAGAGATCACACTTTGTAGTTTTCTCTTAGGGAGGGGCTCACACCTTCCAGGAATGGCTTATTTGTTGTTAATCAGGATTAGAAAGGGATCAGAGATTGTCTTGACACTCCTTACACACCCTAGAGCCTCTTATGACTATTTGAGGTGCTCATGTTAATCCCTTCTACCGCCACCACCTGTATGGGTCTAATTTTGGTCCTATCCACTACATATACATACACATATATACACACACCCATATCCCACATCTTCTTATTCCATCATCTGTTTTTGAGCACTCAGGTTTAAACCTTAAATTTTGCTATTATAAGTAGTACAACAAAGTGTTTTTGAATACTTCAGGCAGATACCTAGGAGAGGGTTTGCTGGATCATAGGCTAGATACATTTTTCGCATTCTGAGAAACTTTTGTACTGTTTGCATTCCCACCAGTTGTATAGTAGTATTCCTTTTTCTTCCCATGTTCACCAATACCTGTTGTTTCTGGTCTTTTTGACATGTTCACTCTTACTGATGTTAGGCGATATCTCATTGTGATTTTGAATGCATTTCTCTTATGACAAGCAATAAGCATTTTTTCATGTGCCCATAAGCCATCTATCTATATGGCCATTCTTTGGAGAAGTGTCTACTTAGCTCTTCTGCCCATTTTTTTGATAAGGTTATTTGTTTTCTTTGGTTGTGGCAAGTAAATTTTTTGAAAAACTTAGATATTAGCATCTTGTCAGGGCGTCAACTCCATGATCTAATTGAACCTCAATTACCTTGTTATAGGTCCAATCACAAATAAAGTCATGTTGAATGTTAAGGCTTCACCATGTGAATTTGGGGGGAAAAAATTTAGTCCTTAGCAGTTGTGTGTATATCTGTGTGTGTGTGTGTGTGTGTGTGTGTGTTTTACAAAGACTTTATTTTAGTTTTTGCTTATATTTTAATTTTTAACTGTGTCTTTTGAAGAGCATGTTTCTAAATTTGGAGAATGTAAACTTCATCATTTTCCACTTTTATGATTATTGCTTTCTGTATTCCATATAATGAATACCTGTCTGGAGCGAATGCTTCTACTTAAAAGTTTTATGGTTCTAACTTAAATATTTAGATCTGTGACACATTACAAATTGATATTTTCATCACGGAATGAGGTCAAAGTTAAATTTTTGGTATTGGTTTTGGTACCAGTACCATTTGATGAAACAATTATTAGTACAGAGATCCCCAAATCCACTTGGCAGTTTTGATGATTTGCTAGAAGGACACACAACACTCATAGAAATTGCTGTAATCAAGGTTATGGTTTATGATAATGAAAAGATATAATTTAAAATCATCAATGAGAAAATACACATGAGGTAAAGTCTAAGAAAACAAAGGATAGACTCCTAGGTATATCCTATCAATGGAGTCACATAGGGATTTGGCAATGATTGCAGCAATTATGTATGACAATACTTGTACTTGTAGTTGTACAAGTATAATACTTGTACCTGTAGACAACACTGGTAGTTTTGTAAGTTACGTTTGCTCACAAAAGCCTTGGTGTTCAGGGGTTTTACAGAGCATCACTTACATAGGCACGCAGTGCCCACAAAGCCATGGTTTCCAAAATTTTGCATACCTGTTCTTCTCTTATTGAATTACCTTGACACTTTTGTCAAAAATCAATTGACTGCATATGTATGTGTCTACTTATGGATTTTCTATTCTTTTCCATTGACCTCAATTTATATGCATCAATTCCAGTCTGTCATAATTACTGTGACTTTATAGTAAGTCTTGAAATAAAGTAGTGTGATAATAAGGACTCATTAAATGCAATAATGGTAACTTAATTCTCTAATGCGGAAGTACTAAATTTGCTTACCATAGTCAATTGAATTTTCAGTTTCTTGCTAAGATGGGACTGACACAGCAGAAAAACAGAGGACACATTATTTTAACTCAACTATGCACAGCCTTTAATAAAATATTATGGATTCATGTCACTTAATGATTGTTTTGATATTCTGATCTTTTCCTGCTGGTCATGCTTCCTATTAATGATCACAGATATAACAATAATATTAAATTACATTTTAAAAATACCTTTTCTCTTGAACTTTGTATTAATTATTTCAAGCAGTATGCTCTTTTCAATAGGAAATAAAAATGATATATTCTCCTTAAAATGGGAATATATATTAAATAATTAAAGAAATATTGATTTATATTTTTAAAATCTGTACACACTGAGTAAGTCTTTGTATTTTCTGACATTTACTCATATATTAAAAGCATACTATAGAAGAAATAATGGTGAACATCTAATAGCTCAATATAATTAGAAATAAGTATTTAGAAAACTGGGTAAAATGTTCTTGAAATTATTAGGAGGAGTGAAATTTGGAAAACACCCAATAATATTTATTTTGGAAACAAATTACACTAATTGCTAACCAATAAAATGCCCAACTCCAAACTATGCTGTAATTCATGTATGTAATTAATGAATTATCATTAATCATATATCCTGATACTACACTTAAAAAAGTAAATATTTGTAATTATTTTGAGGATGTATGTAGGAGTAGATATAGTCTTATTCAAAAACAAGAAGGGTGGGTCAATAATATTTTCTCATTCCTACTTCAAAGTAGTTTGCAAATGTAAAAAGAGAGGTAATTGTTTTCAGAAAGGAATGAATAACAAAGGAATGTCTAAAACAATAATTCTCAAGAACTTTTAATACATATTTCAATTTTTATGCATTTCGTACTTAAATATGAATATGCATTTATTAAGTTGTGTGAAGATGAATAATGAAGCCACTCTAAGGGCTTCCCTGGTGGCCTAGGGGTTAAGTCTCAGCACTACCACTCCTACAGCCTGAGTTTGATCCCCAGCCAGGGAGGTAAGTGGAGGTAATTCACATGTGGTGCAGCAGACCTCTCCTGTCTTGCCCACTGCCCCCCTCAGCAGTGTATTTCAGTCAGTCTACCTGTTCTGCTCCCCACTGTGTCTCTGGTGAATCCTCTCACCCCTCTACAACTCTGGCCTGCACCCCAGCTCTTGCATCCATAAATAAATAATTAAAAAAAAATAATAGGCCTCCCTGGTGGCGCAGCGGTTGAGTGCTGCGATGTGGAGCTGTCGACAGCTCGCGATGCGAGTTCGATGCCCAGCCGGGGAGATTCCCACATGGTGCGGCAGACCTCTCCTGCCTCGCCCACTGCTCCCCTCAGCAGTGTATTTCTGATCTGCCTGTTCTGCTCCCCACTCTGTCTCTGGTGAGCCCTCTCGCCACCCCACACCTCTGGCCTGTACCCCAGCTTCTATGTATAAATAAATAAATCTTTAAAAAAAAAAAATAATAGTCTCATCCACTGAGTAGAAGCATTTTAATTTGGTGTATTTCCTTTTGCCTGTATTTAATTTTGTTTTTCTGCCCTTTTAATGCTGTTCCCAAAGACATTACTGAAGTAAAAAATGTGGAGTGTTGCGCCTGTGTTTATATATTTCTTCTACAAATATTTCTTTGTATTTATGTATATGATTTCAGGTCTTATATTCAAGTTTTTGATCCATCTAAATTAATCTGTGTTTATAGTTTGAGAGAATGACCTCATTTCATTTTTTCCCATGTGGTACTCTAGTTTTCCCAACACCAACTATTGAAGAGACTTTCTTTTTTCCATAGTATACTCTAGACTTCTTTGTCATATTAACTGTTCATATAAGTGTGAGTTTATTTCTGGTCTCTCAATTTTATTCTATTGATTTCTGTGTCTATTTTTCTCCAATACCATAAAAGAAGACATACACATGGCCAAGAGGGACATGAAAAAATGTTCACCATCACTCAGGGAAATGCAAACAAAACCACATTGAGATACTACCTTACACCTGTGAGAAGACCCATATCAAAAAGATCAGAAACACGTGTTTATGAAATATAGGAGAAAAAAACCCGTACATTGTTTTGGGGAATGTTGATTGGTCCAACCTCTACGGAAAGAGTATGGAAGTCTCTCAGAACATTAAAAATAGATCTACCAAATGTTTAAGTAATCCCTCTCCTAGGAACACAAAACACTAATTTGAAAAGATACATGCTCTCCTAGGTTTATTGCAACACTGTTACAATAGCCCAGGCATGGAAATAACTTAAGTGTCCAAGAACAGATGAGGCAGTTAGGAAGATATGTATACAATGGAATGCCATATAGTTATAAAAAGGATTAATCTTTCCACTTAGAACAACATGGATGGAACTAGAGAATATTTTGCTAAGCAAAATAAGTCAAAGAAGAAAGACAAATACCAAGTGATTTCAATTCAATATGTGGACTATAAAAAGCAAAGCAAATGAACAGAAAAAACAACCCTAGAAACCTGACTATAGAGTTGAGGCACCAGAAGGGAAGTGTGGGGATTAGGAACAAAGTAGAGAGGGCACTTAATGGAATATGGAGAAATTTAATTGGTGTTTTGGTGGTGGACCTGGTGTAACAACTTACATTTGTAGAAGTATGAACCTATTGTAAATCACTGTTAAATAAACATTATAAAGAAATAAAAATAAAGTAGCTTCTGAATTGGGTAGTTCAATTAATCAACATAATTAGGAAGTACATAGGATTTTCTTTTCACAGTCAGCATCAGCTTTTTAAATTATTTTTCAATGTGACACCCTAAAATCTTGTATGAGAACGTTCTCAGAAATGTTTTTACAGACATGCCATGACCTATATGTTTATTTGAGTAAAAATGTACAACTATGCGAGGTTTTTTGTGGTTCCATATGAATTTCATCAGTAGTCGATCTATTTCTTTGAAGAATATCATTGAGATTTTTACTGGAAATGCTGGAAAGGATGTGGAGAAAAAGGAACTCTTCTACACTGCTGGTGGGAATGTGAACTGGTCTAACCACTATGGAAAGCTGTATGGTGATTCCTCAAACTGCTAAACATGGAGCTTCCATACGACCCAGCAATACCACTTTTGGGAATTTACCCAAAGGATACAAAAACACTAATCTGAAAGGATACATGCACCCGTATGTTCATTGCGGCACTGTTCACAATAGCAAAGGTATGGAAGCAACCCAGATGTCCAAAAATAGATGATTGGATCCAGAAGATGTGGTACATATACACAATGGAATACTATTCATCATGGAAAGAAGATAAACACATGCAATTTGCAGCGACATGGATGGAATTAGACGGGATCATACTCAGTGAAATAAGCCAGAAAGAAAGAGAAAAATATCGAATGGTTTCACTTATAACAGGACTATAAGGAAACCAAATAGGAGAGAGACAATCATTGGGGGTGGGGGGGGGAGGCGGAGGGAGGGAAGGAAAAGCACACAAAATGGAATAGAAAAGAACACAAGGGACCATGGAGATGGATCACAGGTGAATTGGTGGTAGGCTTCCCAAGGGGAATACAAAATGTAAAAGACATAAATAACAATAAAATTATATATTCAAAAAAATGTACAACTAAGTTTTCATTTCTTAACAAAACAGAATCTTGAGATGAGTAGTTTCATAATTAACATATGTATATTGCGAATTCTACCAAAACTGACAGTTTGGGGTTCTTTTATTGTTTTCCAGAAACTTATGGGATGAAGAAATTCTAGTCATCTCACTTAAAACTACATTAGGCATTAAGTGTTCAAATAACAGTAACTTAGTCAAGTTGCCATTTATTTGTCTATACATGTTCAGCTGCCATATGATGTTATTAGGGACAGAGGCTCTATCTTCCTTTTATCCAGCAGTCTTTCATACAGACATTTGCTTTTCTTTATTCTGATTGCTGTTGTAATGGCAAGGTGGTCACTGTAACTTCAGCCATCATGAGAGTTCAAAACATAAGAGATATGACAGGGATAGTACCGACTACAGTGGTCTCATTTGTGATGTATGTATGACACACACAGATTTTTCTAAAAATTTTATGCATTTGCCACTTGCTTACAAATATATATTAATTTTGGAAGTACAACTTCATCTTTCAATATATGCACTTCCTTTACATGCTGTCCACCAAAGCTCCAGATCCAGTACACTGTCATCTTACCACCTCTATGCCTTTCCCTCTCCTCTCACCAACCACACTCCACTATTGACAGCAACCATAGTTCACAAAGTCTAAATCTTATTTTTGCTGTATTGTGCCAGTTTGTATTCTTTAATTGTTTATATTTCATAAATGAGAGAAACCATATGGTAGTTGTCTTTTACTTTATCCTCTTCCATCTGGGTCCTTAATGCATTGCTATTTTCAAGGTCATTGATTAGACCCTCCATTTGGGCTTCTGCACAGTGAAAGAAACTATTTTTAAATGAAAAGACACTCATTAAATGGGAGAAAGTATTTGCACATCATACATCCAACATGTGGCTAATATCCAAGATCTATGAAGAAATTTATGTAACACAACAAAATGAAAACAATTAACCAAATAAAAGAATGCATAGGAAGACAAAATTGACACTTCTCCAAAGAAGACATACAGATGATCAGAAGGCACATGAAAAAATGTTCATCATAACTGATCATCACAGGAAAATGCAAAGCAAAAGTACAATGAGGTACAGTGAGTACACCTCATACCTGTGAGAATGACCAATCCAAAATGACTAGGAGTGTGGAGGAAAAGAAATCCTTGCACACTTCTGGTGGGACAGACTAGTCTATCCCCTATGGCAAAGAGTTTCTCAAAATATCAAAACCAGATCAGTCGTATATAATACATAAATTCTGTTCTTTGGGATCCATCTGAAGGAGACAAAAGCACTAATTACATTCATTGATGCACTTTTGACAATAACCATGCTATGAAAACAGTCCAAGAGCCCAATGGCAGATACAGAGATTAAGATGTTGTATATATACACAATGCAATACTATTCAGCTATTAAAAGGATGAAGTAGTGTCATTTGTGACAACTAGGATACAGCTATGAGGATTATGCTAAGCAAAATAAGTCTGAATGACTTTATTTACAAGCTTTTACCCAGCTTCCTGTTCCCCTTATAGCTAATAGTCTTCGAGTGAATTGTGTATTTTCATACATAAAACTTTTAACACTACTGACAGTGAGCTGCAGCAATTAGAAAAAAAAAAAACTCAGATATCACAAAAATCAAAGGCAATAAGAGACAATATTTTGACCACACATGACAACTAAGCAATGAGAATGGTACCACCATAGTTGCATTGGACCAATTTGGGGTAAGCCTCTTGTAAAATATGTTTGACACATTTGGAAAATGAAAACAGACATTCAGGTAAAATTTTGAGTTCTATTAGTTTAAAATAAAATATGAGTAATGAACAGATAAACAATTTTTGTGTCACCCATTGTCCTTCTAGGGGCCTAGTCA
Organism: Scalopus aquaticus; assembly: GCA_004024925.1. Classification (NCBI taxonomy): domain Eukaryota; kingdom Metazoa; phylum Chordata; class Mammalia; order Eulipotyphla; family Talpidae; genus Scalopus; species Scalopus aquaticus. The sequence continues at coordinate 62,804 of PVIJ01005905.1, read as the reverse complement.
ATTGGAAAATAAATATTAAATCCAAAATGGATGTCATTTCTGGTCAAGCCAGAGTTCCTTTTCAGAGTAATAGCATTCAAAATCTCATAAGACACTGGTGTTCTATGAAATGCAATTTGGAAAGCACCTGTATAGAGAAGTGACATCATATAGAAAGAGGTTTCGAAAGAGATATATAGGACTTGGGTAAATCTCTAAGTAATAATTAGTCGAAGACAAACATAACCATATTTCAGAATTGCAAAAGCAGTGAACATTCAAAACAAATATATTAGGAAGGAAAAATGCATTTAAAAATAAAAACTAATCTACCTGAGAAACTATTTCAAACCCTTTTGTAAGTAATTTACAATCAGTTTTGACATGTTACTTGAAATAATGACAATAATAATTATTATTTTTGAAGTATTTAAAAGAGTTACTGAGATAATCATGATTCATACCCATGTAGTGATTAAATTGTTTTTAACCTTTCAATGAAATGTAATTTGAATCATCATCCTTTTAATATCCTAGCTAACCCAGAAATAGCTGAAGGGAAGAACAGTTACAGTAGTAATGGAGATCTTTAACCAGCAGGGAAGTTATATATGATGTTTGATTTTGGCTTAATCAGAGACAAAATAACTTCCAGGTTTCCAATAGTTTTCTATTATAAACAAGCTAGATAGCACATAGTCACCTATCAATAAATAAAATATAAAAATAGATGAGCAAAGAACTAGACACTTTTATCAGCAATTCTACTCATCAACCTTGATTATGCAAACTCTATGACTGCCTAGTTCTATACTTCTTTTCCTTGTTTCACGTAGCAACAGAGGATACATCCTAGCAATAATATCTGGCAGTGTAAAAAAGAAATTGAAGTGACATAACCCCAAATTTCTCAAATTCGGTCGGTGATCTATTGTTTTGAGTTAGGAATCACACATTCAATGAAGAAGGGTATAAATCTGACTTTCTGAAATGTCATTATAATTTGACTATTTTCTATTAAAAAGTGGAGGTCAATGGGAAATGTATAGTTAATGATGATCTGTTCTCCTTCCAAAGTACTAATCAACTGAGAAATAAACATTATATGGCTATTGAAAAAGAGTATGAGCATAATTTCTGATAAAATCACTTCAGAAAATATTAAAGAGAATAGGTTCCAGAGCAGGGTTTCTTGTCTCTGGTACTCTGAACTGAAGATGTTAAACTGCAGACTGGACTTCATTCCCAAGTTGCCATAAAGCTGGGTATATTTATTCTGAGAGACTGTACTCTGAAATAGATGTTTTCTGTATTTTAGACATTCAACATGGGAGGGAAAAGAAGTGAATGGAAGGAGGGGAAGAGGGAGAGGAAGGGAGAAAAGCAGGAGGAAGAGGGAAAGGGAGGGGAAGGGAGGGAGGAAGTGAAGGTGAGTAATAAAACAAGAAAATAAAGACAAGTCTCTCAGTAGACTTAACCTCCAAGAAGGATCTTTGTTTTGCTCATTACTATATTTCAAGTACCTGAACCATATAGGTTGCTCAATAAATATTTATAGAGTGAACTTTAAAATTTATCACCAAAACCCTTAAATGAGGTTTTGTAAGGGTAGGACCTGTTAGGTAAACAAGAAAAAGTTGTTCATTAACTGAACATCAACATATATTCTACAAAGTTCCATTTTACTGATGAGCAGCATGTATACCTCTTCTGAGGGTTAATTCTCTTAGTGGTTAATTCCAGCTTCCAAAGCATATCTCTGGCAGCAGACATGCACAATTCTGCATTAGACCAGAACACGCATGTGCTGCACCTGGCAACAATTAAGCGCCAAGGCCATTTGAGGAGCACAGGTGTTTTGGCAAGCAGAAAACTTTCATTCTCTATAACCAGTTCAAGATCCTGATTAATTGACTTGATTTTAACCTCAAGTAATGTCCACTGTGTTGTCAAAAGAGATGACAATGAATCTTAAATAGGAAAGAAGAAATAGCCATTATATTTGTATGGAAAATATATCTATTGATAATTCATTTTAGCAACATAAATCTGAAAATACTAGTATTTCTAACTCTTTTGACTTTATGGATACTTTCCTCTCTGATTCCCAGTATGAAAAATAATGGCCTTACAATGGAGTGGTGAAAATTGTTTATTTGAGGGAGATAAGATCATTTCAAAAATCTCCCCTTGAGAAATTTATATTTCCCTGTAGTATGGAATCAAGTTTCAGAATTTTTTCCTGTAATCTGTGGCAAAGAATTGGGGATAATATTTCCAGGGGAAACAGACTAATATAAATTTGTGAAATTAGTGGAGCACTGATGCCAAAACAATTATTTCCCTTTCTCTACAACATTCTTGTTTAGACTAATTATCCATACATATGCTAAAAGATTGACATTCCAAATTTGTGGTCAGAGGTATAGCTAGCAGAAGCAAAACCCTTAGTAACATAACCCATGATGGCTGATAGTTCACAAATGCAGCATTTAATTTTTTTATTTAGTTATAAACATTTTGCTAATAGGTCTAGATGACAGCTTTCCAGAATAGCTGAAACCAGCTTCTGCAAATTAATTCATAAGCTGCTTTTCACATACCACATACTTTTACAATACACTTAAAGCGCTGTTTGACATTTTTCTCCTCTCCATTAACCCCCAATGGTCTACTAACTTTGAAGTAGTAATATTCATCTCACTTACAAAAATAATTTAGTCATTTATTTTATGCAATCTAGCAACTAAACATGGTTATGGCAGAAAAACATTTCACAGCATTAAAAACAATATTCAAAAAAGATCCTCTTGCTGGATAATAAAAAGGTGTTATGTAATTTCTAGGAAAAAAAATACAATTATGTCTCTTTACGCAGAGATGCATTTAATGACTATCTCATTTCCAGCAACTTCATCTCTGAAATTTTTAAGTATATAGACAGTGCTTTCTGTCTGTAATAGAAGGGCAGTTACAATAAGAAAATGTTTTAAATACTAAGCACAAGTTATGAAAGATGTAAGGTCTTTAATAATTTAAAATAAAGTTCTATTTTGTTTAAATTGATCTTGTCTTCATTCTTATTATGGATTTAGTAATTCAGATGCCAATTATTTTTTCTCATACTCATACACTATGTCACCATTCTTATACATACCACTTTCTTCACTACTATATATTTTCCATATATCTTGTCATTCCTTTTTACCTATTTGAAGCTTTTTACCTATTTGAACCTACAATAGTTGTTCATAGTAGGTCATGAATAGACATTTCTTATATAAGTAAATCTATGATTGATTATATTTCAAAGGCTCAACCTTAATGCCACCATTTGGTAGATACATGATAATAGACAAGTTTTTGAATCACAATTAGCTATCCAATAAATGAAGAAAACAGCTATAATATCATCATTATCAACACTAATCACATCATCATCTAGTGAGGACTTACTAGGTATCAGAAGGTATACATGCATGTTATGATGAGGTTATGATGAGATAATGATATCATTAGTGATATCATTAATACATTTATATACATTTTGAAGATTAGAAAAGTGAAACGTCAACTTCCTCTCATATGTTTAATGCCTCAAAATGATGGCACTGCATAATAGTAAATTAATTTTATGATTTTTGTATATATTTATTTATAATGCTTCCAACTGTCTACTGAAGAGGATATTAAAGAGGAAACTATACCAGAGGTTACAAAGTTATCCCTCTCCCAACTAGAGTACCGTGGCTACAACTCTCTAGCAATGATAAATGGAGTAGAACTAAACACAAGTGCTAAGAAAAGTGAAAGAAAGTGAATGCAGAGATTCAGTCACTTCTCTGTTTTTTAGTAGGATGGTGGTGCTCAAATTGCATGATACTTAGGAAATAATTGTGTGAAGAGTTGGCTGGGTAATTAAGCTGTCAGCAGCAATTTGGTGTGGCAAACATCAGAATAGTAGTGCAGAAAATAAAATTTATTGCTCTGCAATGAACACATTCTTTGGTTTGGGATTGCAGTAATATACAAATGATTTAGTTTAGTGTTTATAATAATTAAGCATTTTTATAAATAAGCTCCATATTACTCATTGAAGTTTTGTGCTATTCCTTCATTTTTGTTTTCTTTTATCTTATGCTGAGAGATTTGTTACTGGGTTAAAGTTCTTAAATAGATCTAGAGAGAGAATGAGATCAAATATTACCCTAATATAGTTCTCAAATCTTTAATAATAAACTTTTTAATTGTAGCTATGTTAAGATTTACAGAAAAATTACAGACAGTACAGGGTTCTCATATATGCCACAAAGTTTCCGCTCTAATTAGCATCTTACATTGGTTCATTAAGTGTAACATATTTCATACCAATCTAGATACATTTATTAGTAAGTAAAACACACTTTATCCTAATTTCTAAGATAATCTTTTTTAATGTTCTGCATTTTCCTCAAGGAAACCATGCTACATTTAGTTGTTTTGGTTCCTTAGGTTCCTCTTGTGTGAGGCTTTCTCAGAATTTCCTTCTTTTTAATGATCTTTGCAGTTTAGAGGAATAGTAGTCAAGTATTTTATAGATTGGACAACAACTGAAATTTGTCTGTTGCTCTTCTCATGAATAGTCTGGGATTATGTGGTTTTGACATGGAAGATCACAGGTAAAAAGATCATTTTCATCACATCATATCAAGAATACATACTATAAAAACAGCACAGTTGATAATCACCATCATCACTTGGATGAGGTATGGTTTGTTAGGTTTCTCACTGTAAAATTACTCTTCCTATTCTTCCTTTCCATGCTTTATTCTTTGGAAGTCTCTATGGATAGTTCACAGTTAAAAAATAGAAAGTAAATGTCCCACTTCTTTAAAGGCGGATTATCTACATACATCATTTCATTATTTTGCATGTGAAAGTCCAGTTTTCACAGCACAATTTATTGAAGAAGTTTTCCTTGCCCCATAGTATATTTTTTATTCCTCTGTCACAGATTAGTTGACCATATATGTGTGGTTTTATTTCTGGACTTTCAATTTGATTCTATTGGTCTGTATGTCTGTTTTTGTTTCAATACCATGCTGTTTTTCTTCTAATGGCTTTGTAGTACTTTTTGAAGTCTGGGAGTATAATACCTCCATTCTCCCTTTTAGTCAGGAAATCTTTGGCTATTCAGGGTTTTTTTATGATTCTACATGAATTTCAACAATATGTGCCCCATTTCTTTGAAGAATGCCATTGAGATTTTTATTGGAATTGCACTGAATCTGTAAATTGCTTTTGGTATGATGGACATTTGATGATGTTAATTCATCTGTTTTTGCAGGACGTTCCTATTGAAACTCTCATACACCTTAATAAAGAAGTTAATTGTGGCATGAATTTAAAAAATAAAAAAGTATGTAAATGCCTTTTCTTCTTGGACTTTGATTTAAGACAGAGTTAAACATTCTGGGATAAGACACACCATTGTTTTGTTTTGTTTTGTTTTGTTTTTACAAATATTCCTTTTTGCTTTCCTAAGCCAATGGCATTGTGATCAGTTGGGAGTCTGGAATACGAAAAGCTTTAAGTGGAAGGAAGGCTGTCTCTGAAAACTAATTAACTTGGTCAATTCCTTAAGATTAAATGATTTTTGAGCAATATAGGCAGGGTTTCATACCACATTGAGACACATTCATTAAAAATAAAAACAAAAAATATTTAAAAACAAAAATGAGATACAAAATGCAAACTGAGCAACAGTTTAAGGAACAGTTTTCCACACCAAAACTGCATAAAGCCCACTTAACATAAACATTGTATTAATGATAAAATGTCTACAATACAAGTTGATTAGCTATAATAGCCCGTCTATTCAAATGTGTTAGTTCTGAAGGGACATTGCTGCACCTAATTTGATTTCCCCCTGAGCAGTACATGATGTGTTATTTGATGCCCTTCAAAGGACACGATTAGCCAAGCTATAAAGTGTCTCATTTTATTAGCTTTGCTGGGTTTTATCAGTTTGTAAATGTGTTATTTTCTCCATTTATTGTGCCTATGGGATCCAGAGATAGAGTAAGCATCAAGTTAATATGTTTTGGGAAAGCAGCAACGACCATACTTTAACACTTACACTGTGTTGTGATGACATTGAAGGTGGAGTCGTGGAAACTGTAATGTCAGGTCCATTTATCAAGGCAATTCTTCAATGCTATAAACCTCAGCTCTGACACTGAATTCAACAGTAGGCTTTTGTTTTAAATAGAACCAAGTGTTCCTGGGCTGCAGTGCTAACAACCCTCCTTAACTGAATAACAAGTAGTCAATAATAAGAAAATAGGTCAGGCAGATGGTCAGCAGAGAAAAGGAAAGGTATTAACCCCAGATACTGTGTCTGAGGTTTGTAGAATCTTTTTTTTTTTTTAATTTGTAGCAAAAGACAGGTTTTTAACGCTTAAGTAAAAAAGGAACTACTCCATAAGGATATAAAAATGCCACCAACCCTTTCCTTTTAGTTGGGATAGAAAAAAAACAGTACACTCATTTAACTAGATCACTTGGCAGGAAACAATTTCAATGCCATGCATTCAAAGGGTGCCAAGCCAAATGACATCATCAGCACTGAAGATGCTCACAGTAGTTAACAGGTGTTTGTGGCTTCAAGTTCCTGTATTCTTTTTTTCAGGTTGCCTTCCATTTAGTTTTCTCAGTGCTTATTCAAACCAGTTGCCAATGCATCAAAGCTGAATACTGTACTTATTGTTCAAGCAATTAATTCCTTAAATATGTCTACTTCTACAATCCTATAATTAGCATTTTCTTTTACTGTTGAATTCAACAGAAAATCTTAAGTCTCCTTTCTCCCCTCCTCCAGCAGGCATAACTAGTCCCTTCATTTCTACCCACTTATGGCTTGTAAGTGACTTAATGGTATGCATTAATAGCCATAAAATTAATTATTAAGCATTATTTTATAAGTTTAATAACCTAAAAACATGGTATGTATGTGTGTATAAGTATACATATGCAATTTTTTTGTGTATGTGTTAAGGAGAAGAGACAAAATATATTATGTATCAATACCCTTAGTACATTTTTCTGCCTTATTAGCTATTATCCCCTTAATGTCACACAATGGCCTTATGAGTTGGAAAGCATTGTTATCCCAATTCACTGACGTGAAAAACTAAGATTAAACAGGTTAAGTGAATTGCCACAGAACCCTACAATAAATAAACAGTAATCAAGGTAAGGAAATTGTAAGATGAGGTCTAAAATACCAAGCAAATGAACAATTTGAAGATTGTATCTAAGATCAGCTACAATTTCTTTTCAGTTGAAAGATCTATTCAGCAATTCTCTGACCTCTATTAAATAACAGATTGGTAAATGAGTGCTTAATATTACAGCTGAATTAAAAAGATAGGGTTGTGTGTGCTAATCCACTATATCTTTATTTCACTAGAATGGAAGCAATTGAAGTTAGAGATTATATTTCTGTTTCCTGGCAGGGTGTGATGTCTTCTATAGCAGATTTGCATATACATAAATCATTATGTAACATTTTAATTTTTAGATGACATCCTTTGACTATGTAATGGAACATTTTATACTTTAACAAGTTTTAAAACCCTGCAAAGTTTGGATAAATAACTGAAAGTGAAGACCATATTAATTTTTTATCTACTATTCATCTATCTTTCTTTGTTTTGGACATAACCTATTTGATTTATTGTGTTTTTCAAGATTATATCTAAGTAAGAGCAGTTCAAAATTGACATTGAAGTACAAGTTATTCTCTACTCTAAATTAATCTTATGCTGAACAAAAGTTATTCATGCACTATGCATGCACACACACATATCAATTACTTTGATTCAGTTCATTAAAAAAATACCGCTTTCATATGGAAGCTAAGAAGAGATAAAAATTGGAGTTAGAAAGTTTGATGTTGTAGTACCATAGATGTGAAATCCAGAGCAATGAATAAATTTCAGAGAATAATTCTCTTCTTTTTTCTAATTGTTATATTCTCAAGACCTCAAAACATTGAGTTGGTCTGGAAAAGTAGTGCCATAGGCATACATACATGAAGTATTTTTGATAAACACGTCTGTTCCTGCAGAGAGGGTAGCAGCTTATAAGATTTATATTTAGTGCTTATTATATTATAGTATAATACTTTGAGTATAAATTCTAGCATCCTTATTCTAATATAATATTTTATTAAAGGGAAAAATTCAAGGGAACTGATTTTCAAAGGAGATTATTACCTTGCTTAGATGGTCACAGAAAAGCAGGCTGTGGGTATCTAAATTCCATTTTACTTTATCAATGTAACTATGGCTCATTAGGGATGGAAGTCATAAACCTCTTTCATTTTCTACTCTTTTTCTATTCTCTCTTTTCAAAATCAGTCACCTACAATTGTAATATACACATTATTTTTTTTCTTTCTTTCTTTTTTATTGTTATTTATGTCTTTTACATTTTGTATTCCCCTTGGGCAGCCCACCACCAATTCACCCGTGATCCATCTCCATGGTCCCCTGTATTCTCCTCTATTCCATTTTGTGCCCTTATCTTCCCCTCTCCTCCTCCCCCCCCCACCGCTGAGTGTCTCTCTCCCACCCGGCCTCCCTATAGTCCTGTTATAAGTGAAACCATTCGATATTTTTCTTTTTCTTTCTGGCTTATTACACTGAGTATGATTCCCTCTAATTCCATCCATGTCGCTGCAAATTGCATGTGTTTATCTTCTTTCCATGATGAATAGTATTCCATTGTGTATATGTACCACATCTTCTGGATCCAATCATCTATTTTTGGACATCTGGGTTGCTTCCATACCTTTGCTATTGTGAATAGTGCCGCAATGAACATACGGGTGCATGTATTCTTTCGGATTAGTGTTTTTGTATCCTTTGGGTAAATTCCCAAAAGTGGTATTGCTGGGTCGTATGGAAACTCCATGTTTAGCAGTTTGAGGAATTGCCATACAGCTTTCCATAGTGGTTGGACCAGTTCACATTCCCACCAGCAGTGCAGAAGGGTTCCTTTTTCTCCACATCCTTTCCAGCATTTATTGTTGCCTGTATTTTTAATGTGTGCCATCCTCTCAGGTGTGAGGTGGTATCTCAGAGTGGTTTTGATTTGCATTTCCTTGATTATAAGTGATGTTGAGCATTTTTTCATGTATCTGTTGGCCATTTGCTTTTCTTCTTTGGAGAAGTGCCTTTTGAGCTCTTCTGCCCATTTTTTGACTGGGTTATTGGCTTTGTTTTTGTTGAGTTGTGTGAGTTCCTTGTGAATTTTTGTTATCAGTCCTTTATCAGATGTATTTTGTGCAAAAATCATTTCCCAGTTGGTAGGGTGTCTGTTACTTTTGGTTAATGTCTCTTTTGCTGTACAGAAGCTTTTTATTTTGATGTAATCCCATCTGTTTATCTTGTCTTTCACTTCCTTTGTACATTATTTTTCTATAACCATTAACTAGATATTTCCAAATTAGACATCCTTTTAGATTTCTCCATTCTCACTTGCCTATAAATGTACATGTGCACACAATAATTTTTCAACACATACTGTATACATGAATGTGATAAATATAATTATGTGATATACGTAAAATAGTTGAATATACATATATGTAAAATTTGTGATTCACTATAATTTTTTCTATATCAAGACCATGAAATATTTTGTACTTTTTTATTCACAAAGTAATGATGAAGTAAAATAACAAAAAGAAAATCTTAGCAAGTCAGATATATGTCATTTTTCTTTAAAGGCAATAAAATAAAACTTTGGCATTGCGAGTGACTTTAAAGGTATTAGTATAAACATAGTGGTCATGCTAATTGTAAACAATTGTTATCATTTTTAAATAATTTCAGAGTTACAGAAAAGCAAAGCAAAAACAGTCCTAGTACTTCCTATATTTTCCTTGTCTAAGTTCCAAAGTTTTCACATTTGCCACATTTGTCTAATAATCTTTCTCGGTATTTTCCTTAACAAGTTTGAAAACAGACTTTAAGTATAATGTCACTTGACTTGTAGATACTTCAACATGTGTATTCTAAAAGCAATGGTTTTTTTCCTTATAAAGCTCAACATAATTATAAAAATTAGGAAATCTGCACTGATACACTATAAATCTTATTCAAATACCAAAAATTAAAATTAATAAGTCATATGGCCAAAAAAAAAAAAAAAAGAAAAGAAAGAAAGAAAAAAGAAACAGTGATCTGGCTCAGAATTTAATCCAGAAACACAATGATACAGTTTTCAGGTCTCCTTAATTTTCTTTAATATGGAACAGTTCCTTAGGTATTCTCCATGACTTTGACAACTTTTAAAAGAATATAAAGTAGCTATTTTGTACAATGTCCTTGATTTTAGATTTGTCTGATTTTTCATCATGATTTGAGAAAAGGTTATGGGTTTTTGGCAGAACTAGCACAGAAGTCATGTTATATGCCTCAAGGTGCACCCTATCAAAAGGCCTAGAATATCAATTTGTTCCACTGCAGGTGATGTAAACATTTCTCACTGCACTGAAGTGCTGTCTTTCAGTCTCTCTATTTTTCTGCTTAAGTTAATGAATAACTTATGGGCAAATATTTTAAGAATATGTAAATATACTATTTTTATGATAATTTTACTTATTAGATGTAATATCTATGATGAATATTACTAAAATAACCAGTATTATGACACTTTCTCTACAGAGTGCTTTTTCTAACTCTAATATTCTTTCTATATTTATTATTTGAAATTGCACTTTAAAGAAGAGGTTTCCCTTCATTTATTTATCAGACACATGTTCCATTATGTAGTTAAGAAATCTTGGGCCTCCCTGGTGACGCAGCAGTTAAGCACTGTGCTGTGGAGCTGTCAGCAGTAGCGACACAGTTCAAAACCCGGCCAGGGAGATTCCCACATGGCGTGGCAGACCTCTCCTGTTTCGCCCGCTGCTCCCCTCAGCAGTATATTTCCATCAATCTGCCTGTTCTGCTCCCCCCTCTGTCTCTGGTGAACCCTCTCACCACCCCACGCCTCTGGCCTATACCCCAGCTTGTATGCATAAATAAATAAATCTTAAAAAAAAAGAAAGAAATCTTTATTCTATCGCTATAATTTTTACTATAATTATGTATTTAGTTGAAAAACTTGTCTCAAATTTGGTTAGTGGGTATCCTTCAAATTTACTCTTGTATCCTTTTGGGCACACATTTTTTTCAAAGGCTTCCTTACTTTATGCTATAGAAATAACTTCCAGATTAACCATATACTTCGTAAATGACAGTATTAGAATCAGACATTTCTATCAGAGTCCTACTTAACTTATTGAAGAATACTAATTAAAAATTTGATCAATGAACATATCAACCAGACAGAAGAAACAAAGAAAGCATAACCTTAAAGGTCACAAGGGACCATGGAGATGGATCACAGGTGAATTGGTGGTGGGCTACCCAAGGGGAATACAAAATGTAAAAGACATAAATAACAATAAAAAAATATATATATAAAAAATTGATCAATGAACATATCAACCAGACAGAAGAAACAAAGAAAGCATAACCTTAAAGGTGGAATTAAACCACAAGCATTTAAAAGATATTTCTTTATAGGGCACTACACTCCAAAAATGCTGAGTCCACTTTCTCCTCAAAGCAAAAATAGCAACTGATTATCTAAATGTTAAAAGCCACCTGTATTGAACACTCTACAGGATAGTCCGTATTTTGGTCTGGGTCTGATCATAATAGTTTAAAACTAGTAATCAATCACAAAAAGAAAACAGGAAAAACTTCAAATATGTGGAGACTGAACAACATATATGTTGGGTTAATGAAGAAAGCAAAAGAGATATTTTAAAAAATAAATGGAGAAAAATAAAACTAAAGACACATGATTACAGAATATATGGGATATACCAAAATTAGTACATAGCAACAAAGGCCCACATTAAGAAACAAGAAAAATACTAAATAAGTAAACTAACTTACCCTAGAATACCTGAAAAAGAAACAAAAGCCAGTAGAAGGAAGGCAACAATAGAGCAGAAATAGGAAGCTAAAGCAATAGTAAAGGACCTCCCTGGGGTGGCGCAACGGGTTGAGCACAGCACTGTGGTGCTGTCACCAGCTGCTGCGTGAGTTCCATGCCTGGCCAGGGAGACTCCCACAGGGCGCTGCAGACCTCTCCTGCCTCGCCCGCTGCTCCCCTGAGCAGTGTACTTTGGTCAATCTGCCTGTTCTGCTCCCCACTCTGTCTCTGGTGAATCCTCTCACCCCCACACCTCTGGCCTACACCCCAGCTTGTATGCATAAATAAATAAATAAATCTTTAAAACAAATAGTAAATAAATCAGTGAAATAAATAAAATCTGAATAAAATAAATCAGTGAAACAAAAAACTGTCTATTTGAAAAAATAAACAGAATAAACAAACCTCTATAGCCACAAAGTAAAAATGGAAGCAGACTAATAAATAGAATCAAGAAGACATAGGATCATAAGAGACTACCATGAACACTGAGTGCGATTCCTGCCAGAGAGCTTCCCATATGGCCAGGGAACTTCCCACATGGTGTAGCAGACCTCTCCTGCCTCGACCGCTGCTCCCCTCAGCAGTGTATTTCAGTCTGCCTGTTCTGCTCCCCATTCTGTCTCTGGCGAATCCTCTCACCACCCCATACCTCTGGCCTACACCCCAGGTCTTGCATGCATAAATAAATAAATCTTAAAAAAAAAAAAGAAATAGAAGTCACAAAGTAATGAAGATATTCATTGAAATATATATGGAGTTGCAAAAAGCCCAAACAGGCAAAACAATGCTAACAAAAAGAACAGTTGAGGTATAACTCTCCTGGAATTCAAATTCTACTATACAGCTATGGTAATCAGAACAGTATGGTATTTGAGAAAAATGAGGCAAACAGTTCAATGGAACAGAATTGAGATACTGCACTTATATGGGAACTTACTTTCTAAAAATGGAATAATATACATTGGAAAAAGGAAAGTTTTCTTCAACAAATGGTGCTGGAAAATTGGATAGTTACATACAAAAGAATGAAACTATACCATTATCTCAAACCAAACACAGAAATTAAGTCAAAAATGGTTGAAAGATGTAGATATAATATCTGAAATCATAAACACATACAAGAAAACTTCCATAAAACACTTATAGACATTGGTATTAGTGATGTTTTTTGGGAACATGAATATAATTGCTTGGGAAACAAAAGCAAAAATATGTGAGATTACAACTGTACCAAATTGAGAAATGTTCTGCATATAACATTTGCAAAAAGGGACTAGTATCAAATACCTAAAAAGAACTTCTATGACTCTATAAAAAAATAAAAAATGAGCAGAAGAGCTAAATAGACATTTTTTTTTTTTAAAAAGAAGACATACAGATATTCAACAGATACATGAAAAAATGCTAACCATTAGGGGAGTACATGTTGATGAGGGTTATATCATCTTGCTGAGTTTTCCCCTTTATAATGATGTAGTGAACTCTCCTACACTGCTGGTGGGAATGCAAATTGATCCAACCACAATGGAAAGCTGTATGGTGTTTCCTCAAACGGCTAGAAATGGAACTCCCATATGACCCAGCAATACCACTACTGGGAATTTTCCCAAAGGACACAAAAACACTAATCAGAAAGGATACATGCACCCGCATGTTTATTGCAGCACTGTTTACAATAGCTAAGATATGGAAACCACCCAGATGCCCAAAAATAGATGACTAGTTCAAAAAGATGTGGTACATATACACAATGGAATACTATTCAGCATTCAAAAAAGACAAACACATGCAATTCGCAGCAACATGGATGAATCTAGAAGGGATCATGATCAGTGATATAAGCCAGAAAGAAAGAGAAAATTATTGAATGGTTTCACTTATAACAGGAATATAGGGGAACCAAATAAAAAGAGACATTCAGCAGGGAAGGAGGGGAGGGGAAGGGCTCAAGAGGGGGGAAGAAGGGAGCACGGGGGACTATGGTGATGGTTCCATGGGTGAACAAGTGATGGGTAACTTATGGGGACCACACAATAATGTAAAATATATGAATAACAAAAATAAATTATTAAAAATAAATGTTAACCATCACTTATCCTCAGGGACATGGAACCAAAACCACAACTAGATACCACCTCCACAGGTGAGAATAACCCATAACAAAAAGATCAGAAACTGAATGTTGTTTATTGTTTGCAGAAAAAGGAATCCTTGTGCACTATTGGTGTTAATATAGATTGCTCCAGTCCCTACAGAAAATAATATGAGTTTCTCAAGCATCAAAAGTAAATCTTTCATAAAATCCTTAATTTCCACTCCGAGGTATTGCCAAAGAATATAAAAACTCTGCTCTGAAGGGATATAGGCACTCCTATGTCTATTACAGCAGTATTTACAATGGCACAGTTATGGAAGCACTCTAAGTACCCAAGGACAGATAGTAAATTTAGAAGATATAGTATCTACACACAATGCAATACTACTCAGCTATTAAAAAAAAAGAGAGAAGTTGAAGTGTTGCAATTTGGGCAACATGAAAGAAACTTGAAGGGATTATGTGAAATTAAATTCATCAGAAAGAGAAAAATAAATACTGGATGATTTCCCTAACATGTTGGGAGGGGGGGGAAGAATAGACAAAAGTAAACTAAAACAGACTATAGAATTGTGAGTACAGAATTGATAACCAAAAAGGGAAGGCAGAGTGGTGAAAGGACCCAATGGACTTTATTGTTGGTGTGTAAAATACATCTGATGCAGTATGAAAATAAATACCTAAATCCTATACACTCTTGTAAGCCAATATTACCTTAATTAAAAGTGATACAACTGAAATTAGTAAAGTGGTACATGCTTTAAAGCTATTTTTACAGGGCCTCCCCAGTGGTGCAGAGGTTAAGCGCTGCACTGTGGAGCTGTTGGCAGCTGCGATGTGAGTTTAACGCTGCCCAGGGAGATTCACACATGGCACAGCTGACCTCTCCTGCCTCACCCGCTGCTCCCCTTAGCAGTGTGTTTCTATGGATCTGCCTGTTCTCCCCACTCTGTCTCTGGTGAAACCTCTCACCACCCCATGCCTCTGGTCTGCTATTTTTACAATTGAATCCTTGTGGTTATTCAGTTCTCTCTTTAGCATTTCACTGCATCTTCTCTGCCTCTTCCATATCTACTTTGATTTCTTGCATATTTTTATGTATCTACTACTAGAATTGCACCAGAAGTTCTCTAATGCAAACATTTCATTTTAATCATTTCAATGTTGCCTACATGCTACATACTGTCCGAGATACCTACTACAGGGCTATTATGTGTTGAAAGCTGGATGAATGTTGTAATAGTCTTTGTATGGATAAAATCTATTTTTTTCTTTCCTAGTATCTACCCTAGTAAGCTAAATAAATACAGAGATATGGCTGATACAATCTGTTAATTAAATTCTTACCTCATTTTTTTTAATTGGAGCTTCCTGAAAATGATATCAGTCATGACCATGACATATCTTTTTTCACTCAAGAAAACTGGAAGATACATTTGGAAATATTTCATGTGATTATTCTTTTCTTGCTAAGATAAACTCTTTGATACGCTATCATAATTTTTTTCCTTTTAGGAATATATTATGTAACAATAATAAAAACCTGACCTATATAGTTTTTTCTTTATCAAACTACATACAGAATCAATGATACAACTTAATACCATTCCTCTCTAACCTATATGCAATCCTAAAATAATACTTTTTAAATACAAACAAGAAAAATATGAACTACTTCAGTCTAAGAACACTTTTAAGAGTTGAAAACATATCATAATCCCCACAATCCCCATCTCCACCTACTGCTTTAACTTTTTTTCTGATAAATTTGAATTCTGATTAGGAACTATAGAACCAATTTGAATTCATTGATTAGACTAAAATTCAAACTAAAACCAGTTTGAATTCATTCATTTATGAGCTGCTTCTCCAAAGAAAAGATGGACTGATTTTATCAGTGAATATAGTAGACCAACTTTCACAGGTTGATTCAGCTATCCCTCCACATTTTTATTTACTACAAGAAAAAACAAAACAAAACTGGAAATATACTTTTAGTGTTAACTTATGCTTTAGTCAAATTTATTTTGTAGGAAAGTTTCACTCAGGTTACTTCAAAATTTGGTTTAAAAAGTTATTATATAAAAACAGTAATTTGGACAGGTAACAGAAAACTGAAGAACTCCTTTTGTTCCGAAATTTAAGTTGTTTGGAACAACCCCTTACAATTAAGGTTTTCTTATTTTTTAAGTAGAAATGGCTCTAGAATGGAGAGCAGGTATCATTTCTCACATTTATCAAAAGTGAGCTTATTAGAAAGAGAAAGTATTGATTGGATAGAAAAGATGTTGAATATGAAGAGTTGATAAAGAAAGGCAAATATCTGTAAAACATGTTTTTATTGGTATACACACTATATAATAATTCTCTAGCAGTGAAGTCTATCATGTAATTCTAGCCAATTTGTAGTTACAAAACCAGGAAAAACACATTTTCATTAATAATCACTTATATTATTTGGGGAGGGTGATAAACTTTTCAATATAATTATATTTTAATATCCATCTATATATTACCTAAACAACTTTTTAATCAAATTTTATTGGTTTACCACTAGCCCTAAATAACCTTTAAACATTAGGCTTTTCAAAACTAGATCTTAAACGCTAACTAGACCTTCCTATTCTGCATAGTTGTTATTTTGAAATAAAACATTAAGTAGAATAGTAGGAAATTGAATTGTAGTTTTCCATATAGTTGCTACTTTAAAAATTATCTTAGTATCTATAAAGAACAGGTTTACAAACATTTACTTTTTAATATCTAAATCACAAATATCGGTGCCTTATTTAAGAAATGCTTGTTCTTTGTGTGGCTAACTTTGAGTTTGGAAAAACTGCATATGCAATTACTCAGCAATTCAACATCTTCAAGTTGAAACTCTTTTTATAATAGATGAAATGTTCATAACTTTGGTATCTAAGCTTTAGTTTTTCTATTTTCTGCCTTGGTGATTTTAAGTTTTAGCCTAAAACTTTCTTCAATGCTCCAGTATAACTATAATTTCAATATATTATTTTTTATGTTCTCTAACAGAAGCAGTCATTTATGCAAAATTAATAAATTGTAAGTGATCTTACTGTTTACAAGGCATTTCTGGAAATGCACTGGGATATTAAATTCTTTGAATTAAAAACAGAGATTTTTCACTCTAACTATTTTCATGTCCATAGGTGTTTACTTCTAATTCAGTATAGCCTACCATTGCTTAAAAATAAGGGCATGGTATCAATTAAATAATACATACACACATGGTTTTAGATGTTTATATAACCAAAGAAACATACAGAATTTTATAAACCGGAGTAACAGTGCCTTTGTTAGATAGGCAAGTTTGGCAATACGGGGTGGGTGGGAGTTTTGGAAGCAAGATGGAAAGAAAAATTGACAGGTTTTCTCAAGACCTTCTACGTCACTTGAATTGCCAAAAAAGAATGTGTAAAGTTTATAATATCAAGGTATGGAATTAAATTTAAAGTTGCCCTTTCAAAGTATTGGGAAAACAGAATTAAAAAAAAATACAACTGCATATTTTGTACTGAAACATTATCTACATCCATATTTTTTATTATTGGTTTAAAAGAAAGTATGGTATTAAAAAAATAAGAATTCAAATATGATATTTAATCAAATTACTTACTGGAGTTAGAATTTTGGAAGAGCAAAGTATTTTACATTTACACATTATATTCCCAATGAACTTAATAATATGTCAGTAAACATGAAGATACTGAGGATCTGGAATCTGTGGAATATTTCATTTTGAGAATGCCCAATATTAGTAAATATATGACAATGTTATATTATACATATTGAAACCAACCAAAGAACTAACTTTAATTACATCTATTGATGTTTCCCATACATTGTAGTAGCTTTAATTATAGAAACTGGAGAGGGAAAAATGTGAACAAACAATGGTATAAAATTAATTATAACAATAAAAGGGAACAGTGAAAAAAAGCCTATTTTTAAAAAAATCTTTTTAAATCTTTTTTTTTTTTTTGGTATCCTTAATTGTGTATTGAGGTCAAGATGACTTACTGAATATTAATATATTATTGAACAATTTCAAATGATTGTAGATAATCTTACCAGTTTTATGATTTCTCTATTTTCATAGTTTTTTTTTTTTTAATAGTGTCAGAATGAAAAAAGGAATATATCTTGCATGGCAATTAAGTGTTCAACATGATATAATTTACAAGGATATAATTTTTTCTCATATACAAAGAGACAACTTAAAGAATAAGATTACTATAAAAACACATAAGTACACATTAGAATATATGTTTATTGCATTTAGAAATTAAGAAAACAAAAGTAAGTTAAAGAATGTAAAAGCACATGTATAGAATGAAAAAAAGCTAATGAATAAAATCAAATGCTTGAAATAATTTAACAACATACTACATAAAGACCAATCACATATGTAAAGTAATAATCTAACCAAGTAATATTTTATTTATGCCCCAATGCCTCAATAATTTGTTGGCAACTAAAACTATGGAAAAAATCTATTGTACAGATGCCTTACATTTTAAAGTAATACAAACAGAGAAAAATCACTAAGCCAAAGGAGTGTTGGAAGGAAATATCAGAGAGGCATTGATAAAGTTGAAATTCTCAAAGTAAATTATGAAGTCAAATGAGAAATTACAATAAACCAATAGAACCAGATAGTATTTATCAGAAAATAAACAAGAGAAATAAAATGTGAGTTAGTGAAGGTATCGATAAAGACATGTGTGGTAACATACTCTGAAGGGGTGTACTTCTAAATCATATACAATGCTGTAAACCAATGTTACCTCAGCAAAAAATAAATAAATAAAGCAAGTACTTCTCAGGTGAAAAAATCAGTATTTAGTAAAAGTTAAAGTAATGCATTGCCTAAAAAAGATTATAGTTATTATATTTGAGGTTCTTAAAAATGCATTCTTAATAAAGATAGAATGTCATGGTACTCTGCTACTGCTGTTAAAATAAATTTTAATAATAGTTCTTATTATCTCTGTGTTCAATTAGTATTTACTGAACATTTTTTATATTCAAGAAAAACATAACGCTTTATATTGTTAGCTCGAGAATGAATAGATGAGGAGGAACATTAAGATACTCACATGTACACATGGATACTGACATATAACAGACTATTTACAGTAAGAGTTATTAAGTGCTATAATAGGGATTGCCATAGATAGGTACAGGCACTAGAGTGAAACAATGTTTTATTAAAATGATTGAGAAAATAATAATTACAGAAATAAACTCTTTCCTACTAGAATTATATACATTATATAAACTGAACAATTATTTTTGAAAAAAAAATCTTAAAGATAGTTTAATCAACAATGGCATGGAATTTGCAATTAAATACATCAATACCATAACACTTTTCAAATGATCATTTTGGATAAAAGAAACTAGGTACACTTTTTATTTTAAGGTTACTGCCTAGTACCCTCAATTACACTATCATAAATAGAATCAAAAATGAAAAATAAAAGCAAACTTATAAGTAGAAACCACGTTGGAACCACACAGAAATATATCACAAAATCTGTCCACCATAGCTATATATCTTACATTTGGTCATAAAGCAGCAGGGTGGCAATATGAGTGTGTCTCAAGACATCTGAAAGGTCAAAGAGACCAGTATATTAATAGTGAACATGAATGAGACCAAACAGAGGCCAGTACCAACTAGATGGTGAAATATCTAGGGAGGGACTTCACGACTAACAACAGATACAGTGAAGAAGGTCTTGATTAAAAAAGGGCAGACAAGGCATCAATTAGGGAAGACCTTCACACAACAACTAGAATTTATTTACTTACATATTCAAATATTACTGAGTAAGTACGCTACAGCAGACATTTTATATATACTACTACTACACTGGTCAACAAATTTTTACAAAAGTCATATAGCTGAGATAAAATTACTCATTTCCTATCAGTGTGTATGTGCTCAACATGAATATTCCAGTCAAATTCTAATTTTGACGCTAGGGTTTTTTTTGTAATCTGCAATAAATTAATGTTTACATCATGAAATTCATGCCAATCACTGGTCAACAAATTTTTACAAAAGTCATGTTACTGAAATAATATTAGTAATTTCCTATCAATTTGTATGTGCTCAACATGAATATGACAGTCAAATTCTAATTTGGCTCTAGGTTTTTTTTTGTAATCTGCAATAAATGGATGTAAACAAAATACATGTCACAAAATACATGCCAATAGTAATAAGCCTATAGTTAATAAAAAAATCAATTCACATACTACTTCTTAGATTTCTTCGCTTGGCTCTTGTACACCTTTTCAGGAGCATCTCTGGGGAGTGGCCAGCAGTAGTCAGCCAGCATTGTAGTGGACCATTTTCCCGGGTATCTTTGTTCCATTGATGTGGTATCTTGATGAAAACATTCGCGATGTTCATCACTAACCAGACCACAGTTTTCAGGGAAGAAATCCAGGTAGGAATGAAGGAAGTGGATGTTTAGGGACATAATGCAGCCAAATTTCTGATAATTCATCAGCATGTCTTCTACTATTTCCTTGTAGTTTTCTGCTCTAACATTCCCAAGAAAGTTTGTAGACACTAGGCGAAAAGCATTCCATGCTAGTTTTGCATCACTCTGCAGTAAGTTGTTGAACCGGTCATCTCAATGCAGACTGAATGTTTGGGTAGACTCTTCTCGACTTCGTTTGCTTTGTTATTCTGCCGGAAAGAGGAGGAAACAAATAGAAGTAACAGTCTTGTATGTGGTTGTTTGTCTCTCTCCACACCATGGGGACTGCAAACGGCATTGACGGCCTTTTGCCATTTAACCACTGTGAAAGCTGTGTTGGACATGCAGCACAGCACATATGCAGGGCCCAAGGCTTCTCTTGGTCGCCAACCTTGCATGCAAAGTAGAGCTGATAAGCCTTCTTCCCTTGAGAAGTAATACTTTTCCTCTGGTTGGCAAATGTCACTTCCCCACAAATAGAGTAGAAATTGTCCATGCTATTAACGCACTTTCGAGGCATTACTGTTCTGTATTGTGCCTAAATGGATAAAATAATAACAGTCCTGTGGAACAGTAGCTTAAACCATCTTACACAAAGTCTAAAATATTTTCAGTGCTCAACCTTTCTGACAGGGCTTTCTATAGTGCACTGCTAATGTCAGCTTACTTCAGCAGCCGCCTGGCAGTAGTATTGCATTGCATCAGAAAATGATGCAATCAACTCTGGATGATGTGTGCATGATGGTATTATGCAATGTAATGTAATAGTACAACATTCTAGGCTGATTTAGGGTGTTGTTGCAGTCCTACTGTATATATTTACACAGTGAAACAAATAAAATGAATTATATGAAATATCTTCAAAATGAGAGCTAATAAAAATTTTTCAGGGTTATATTCATGTTCAGCACACCAACATACTGCAGATTAGGGCCCTTTTAAGTCAGTAATTATCCCACTGTTGATCAGTGTTATGAACATATTTAAGGTTTAGTCCTTGTTTGTGGTGGGAGATATCTGCTGAATAAAGCTTTGTAACTAGAAAAGTCAATATTTTCCTTGACTATGTTTCTCTGGATTGACCTATTTAAACTTTTAGAAATTTTGACTTAAGAGCAATTTTGAGAAGCCTCTCTGGTGGGACAAGGGGTTAAGTCAGCTATGAAGCTATCAGCAGCCACTGTAGCAGGAGTTTGATCCCCAGACAAGGAGCTTCCCACAAGGCACGGCAAAGCAGATATTTCCTGTCTCACTCGCTGCTCCCCTCAGCAGTGTGTTTAGTCAGTCTGCCTGTTCTGCTCCCCATTCTGACTCTGGTGATCCTCTTACTGCCCCCCCCCCCCCACCACACACACACCTCTGGCCTACACTCCAGCTCTTATTAGCATAAATAAATAAATCTTTAAAGAAAAAAAAGAGCAAATTTGATTTATTTTCGGTGGTCACCCAGTCTAGTGTTTTAGCTTTCAGTGTCTGTTTATGTGGGTGTGTATTTCTGAAAGGGGAGCCATATCCTTATTGGGAAAAGGGATATAGATACAATCAAATAACTATAAATTTATTCTCTGTCGTCATGGAATTTGCAGATATCTTGATTATGTCATTTGCCACACATTTTTCACCTAATTTGTAGGGTGAATTCACCTAAGTTTATAATACATGGCTTTTTCTTTTAAGTCATCATACTCTAAAGGGTATAGGGTACCAGATCTGTTTGACTAAAGTAAGTAGTTACCGAACAAGTAGAACAATAGTAGGTAGGTCAGCATCTAATACCAGTAACATTATGAAAAGCATATACCCTCATTAGTAGGAAGGGGAATGGGATTATCAGGATAGTTTTGAAATAGATCAATCAGTTTATAAGCAAGGTATATGTGTATTGTTCGTACTTAATGTAGATTTTCAGGTCATATAGCCTTTCAGTCAATTCCATTCAATAGTGATTCATATTAGAGCCAAGAATCCAATAGGACAGATTATATAGAAATATATGGTAGAAATTTATATAGAAATAGTGAAAGATGTAGTGCTAGCTTTGACAAGGTAGAAAATTTCTTCCCAGAACATATGGTTAAAGATATGAAGGAGCCATAATTCAGTGGCCATGGATAAAGTCAAGGTTAGTGACTGAAAGGTTTTTTGTTTTTTTGTTAAACCAGCTTTGTTTCACATTACCCATTTAAGTAATGAAAGTTGTATTTATCTATTTATCATACATCCATTTATGATTTTGAAGAGAATTAAAATATATTTAGAACTAAATCTAATTTATCACAACTCATGAGTCTATAAAATATAATCTCTTTACCTCTTTAATTTTATCTTCTGCTAAGACTTTCTTCCCTCTTTCTGTTCCAGTTACACTGAAAAGAGTTTTGTTCTATTCCCTATACTGATAAGGTCACTTTCTTTTTCTGATAAGGACATTTTTATTTCACTATCATTATTAAGTGTTCCTTTTGTCTGAAGCACTATTTCCCAGTTCTTCACAATCCTGGACCCAACTCATTAATCAGTTTTCAGTTCAAATGTCATCTCCTCAAAATGGTTGACCTAAAACCTATTAATGGTTAACTTTTTCTTTCCTCTCTCTCTATCCAGTAATATTCTCTATTTTTTTCATAGCACTTGTCAGTCTCTCAAATGATATTTTTGCATTATTTGTGTACTTATCTCTCTCTACCAAGACGACAGAGATTGCCTTGATTGTCACCAGATGTATCTGCAGAATGCATAACAGTGTTGGCACAAAACAGATGTTCAAAAACTAACTGTTGAATAAATGAATAACTGTAGTTATTATAAAAAACCACATTCGCTTCTTTATCTCTATTTATACTTACAAGGTATACACTATTCACTTGAACTTTGTTGATTTATGTTCTATGGTATTTTCTATGCAGCATGAAGCTCTTAATTGCAATGCCTACCCAGGAAATCAATGGCCTGATGCTTTGGTGTAAAAATTAATGCCTTAACAGACCCACATTATAGATCCTAAGGTCCCAGAATGATAAAAAAAAAAAAAAGGACAGAATTTTTTAGCTCACAGGGTGTTAGAAAAATTGAATGACCTACGGCTTAAGAAATATGATGAGAATGAGAATACTCACTCAGTTGGAGACACTTTCTGAAAACTTTACAAATGATTTCTCCTAGTTCCTAGATATCAGCCCTTTCCAAACAAAAGAAACAATCCATATGGAAGAGAAAATAAGGATAAATAAGATACATTATTTCACCACTTGTGACACACCCTACCATATTATTTTCTGGAACTTATGATGTTACATGTTGAAGACATTATGGAAGAATATACATTCACATCATGGTATTTGGGTTCTTTCCCTAAATGCCCAATGAAATAAATTCAGACATTTTATGTATCCTGCTATCACCCCCAACACACATATACATACACACCCAAGAAAGGGAAAATATCAGAATATAAACCCCACATGACTATTTTCACAGATCAGAGAATATTAATTGAAGAGTTTAGTACAAATCATATAGTAATCCTGGTGCACCTATGTGTCCAGACTCACAACACTTGTCCTATGTAACAATGACATTTTTACTGTGCAGGGAACTATACCAGGAGATTTTAATGTATTAATTCATTTAATGCACATAAGAGCACTGAAAGAAGAAGAGTGTCATCATCATTCAACACTGGAGTAAACAGGACTGGGGCGGTAAACAGGACATTAACTTGCTCATTTACTATGAAAAAAAAGTAGGATCTCTTTCAGTTCAAGAAGATGTTCTCTATCCACAATAGGAGCTGTTCTTCACTGAAGAATGAATAACATGTGCTCATTCAAGAGTAACTATAGCCTCCTGAGATGAAAGTTTACTAGCATTTTATATTTCTTGTTTACTAATTCATGAAGGGGCACACATTGCTGTCTTCTGATATTAGATATGGCTATGTAGCCAATGAAATAATCATCACTTTAGGAGAATTAGTTTTCATTTTTCAGCAGTCATGTTCCCTCTTTCAACACCACTTTGAAAAAAGACATTATGTATTACAAATTGTGCATCCCATAAAATAGTGGAGTCTCTTTCAGACTAGGTATATGTATTATCCAATGGAAATTTACATAGAGAATTGAAAAGATTCTGGAGAAGATTATAAGTGAGCTTTAAACCGTGCTTATATTAGGCAAAAAAGAACTTGGAGTCATGTGGGAAAGCACAGCTTCTAGCCTATCCTGACTAATCAAACTTGAATATGCTATGGAGCTTTAAACTGCTTAATGATTCTATAATTAGTGATCACTCATTTATCAAACAAGATAAATTTTTTTAGCTTTATTGAGGTATAGTTGGGAAATAAAATTTAAGATACTTAAAGTATACAATGTGATGATTTGATATATGTACATATTGTGAAGTCTCATCAATTTAACACAATCATCACATGACATGTTTATCCGTTTTTTTGTAATGAGATCTAAATTATACTCTATTAGTAAAGTTTTATTTTTATATTATTAAATTAATTACATTAAATATTTGTTAAATTAATACTTAAAAATGATACTGTATTGAGATCAATTATAGTCAATATGTCATAGATTAGATCCTCAAACCTCAATATTGTTACAATTGAAAGTTTTTACCCTGTTCTTATTTCCCTCACACCACCCCTCCACCCTTGCAAATGACTTTACTGTTTTTATGAATTCAAACTTTTATAATATAAGTGATATCAGGAAGCATGTGTCTTTTTTGTTTTATATTACTTAGTAAAATGTCTTCCAGTTTCATCCACGTTGTTACAAATAGGTGTTCCTTCTTTTCTAAGTCTGAATAATATTTCAGTATGTGTGTGTATGTGTAAATATTATGTTTTCAATTTCAAATAACCTGTCCAGTGACCTATTTTGCATATTTTTATTACTGCAATTAATGCTACAATGCATTTAGTAGCACATATATCTTCTTTCAGATAATGGTTTCATTTTCTTTAGATATATATCAAGAACTGGAATTGCTATATAATATGGTGGTTTTATTTTTAATTTCTGGAGGGACCTCCATATTGCTTTCCACAATAGCTGCATCAATTTACATTCCATTCACCAGAGTACAAGTGTTCTCTTTTCTCCACATCTTTGCCATCAATTGTTATCTTTTGTCTTTTTAATAGTCACCATCTTGGCAGGTGTGAAGTGATATCTCATTATTGTTTGGATTTACATATCCCAAAGGATTAGTGATATTGTACAGCTACTTATGTGCCTGTTGAATAATTACGTGTCTTCTTTACAAATACATCTATGCAAGTTCTTTACCTATTTTTTTAGTTGGTTTGTTTGGTTTTTCCACTATTGAGATGTATGGATCCCTAATATATTTAGCATATTTACTAATTATTGTATATGTGATTTGCATAAAAGTTTTTATTTTGAATAAAATTTTATATACCCCAAAATTTACAAAAATAATATATACATGTTCTGTGTAACTATTCTAGATTTTCCTCATATTAATTATATTGCAAAATCATAGTATAATTATCACAAATAGGGAATTAATCTATATGAAATTCTATTAAGTAAATTTTAGAATTTACTGAAATTTTAGCAAATTGTTCCACTAATGTGTTTTTAGAATTTCAGGTTTCCATTCAGGAAATAATATTTCATCTTTTGGAATTTCTTATTAGTCTCTTGTACTCTGAAACAGGGCCCATATAGGTTTCCTTCATAACTTCAATATTTTTGAAGAGCATTTGTCAGTCACTGAGTAGAATTTCTTCAATATAAGTTTATTAGTTGTTTTTATGATTTGGCTGATGTTATAAATTTTTGGCAAGAATAACACAAAAATGACAATGTATCTTTCTCAATGCATCACGTAGAGTTCATGATGCTAACTTGTCATGTAACCTGTGATTCTTTGACATTAATCTTTTGATTAAGATGATTTCTGCAGGTTTCCCATTGTAAAATTGTTATTTTTACTTTTTTAGTTAATAATTAGTTGAAAGGAAAGGTTTTACACTTTCTTTTCAAACTTTTACCACCTAATTTTAGCACCATCAGTGAATCCTATTTGTAATAATTATTTGCTGTGACATTTGTCTACGATTTTAGATTTCCCCTTTAATAATATAATTGACTGAAATAATACTGTATAGACATGTTCTTCCTTCTCAACCATTTATTTGACTATTTGTATCAGTAGGTACCAATGGATATTAGGTCATACAATATAATTCAGAAAATCATTACTTTGCACTCATTTTTTTTCAAGCTTTGGACAATGAGTTGTTTCTTATTGGTTTTTTTGTAATTTTCATATTTAAAAAAATTCATTATTTCTCTGATGCTGCTAGAAAATCAAGCTCATCTAATGTTTTCTAGATCACTGGAATCAACCATTTTTTCAAAGAACCTTATTACTGAAAAATGGTGTTCAGAAATTAAGATGAAGGGGAACTTACGTGCTCATTATTACTGGGACATCATTGTTTCTAGTCCCTCTCAATGAACAAAACTATTGAATGTGAAAGTATAATAAACTATACATATAATCTATCTTTTTTATCTTTCATTTTTGCACAATAATGCTAGTTCTTGTCATAGTTCAGATTTCATGAACTTTTGACCTATAGATGTATATTTACTCCACTGAGTTAGTGTTGATCATGAAAAATCGTATCTGTCATAATTAGGATCTATTAATTTATATTTTTTCCTGCAAATAAAAGCTTACATTTTCCAGCAGAGAGGTTGAAAGTAAAAGTAAAAGACAGGGCTCTTCCTTCAACACTTTTACAACTTAAGAAGAGATAATCAGAGTTTTAGTTAGGAGTGGAGATCTAAGCAAGTGAATAACCATCTGATGGTAATTATGCAAATTAAGAATCTCCATTACAGCAAACAGCTGGAAATGGAGCAGAGGGTAGTAATGATAATATTATTTAATGAGTGTTTAGTATATGTTGGCGCTTTGCTAAGTGCTTTACACATATTAATTCATTTAATGTTCAAAATCAACCTATTAGTGTCTTAGTCCATTAGGACTCCTATGACAAAGTATCATCAACTGGGTATCTTATAAACAACTGAAATTTATTGCTTATGATTCTGAAGTCTGGGAAATTCAAAATTAAGGGCAGTATGATCACCTTTTGGTGAGAACACTTTCAGTGGTTCACAGCTGGTGACTTCTAGTTGTGTCTTCACTTGGTAGAAGCAGCAAGGAACTCCACTAGATCCCCTTTTAGAAGATACTGATTTGCTAAGTGCGCTAAGCACTGTCAAATTCCCTAATTCCTAATAAAATCATCTTCAGGATTCATACTTTCCATATAAAAATTTTGAGGGGGACACAAACATTCAAACTACAACAGTCAGTTACCACCATTATTTCCTTCTTACAGGTAAAAAACAGTTGCAGAGAAATTAATTACAAAAAGTCAAATAACTATTAAGAAGCAGACCAGAGATTTGAAGTAGGTAGGTCAAATCCAGGATATCAGCTTTCAATCAGTTTAGTTCAGGGAATACGTTGGATATTAGCTGAGATACATAATAGTTGAATAACATGGCAAGCATGAGGTAATCGACGGTTGAGATAGATTTAGAAGAAATACCCAGGATAATCTCATAATAGACAGTTAGATATTGACAGTTTAATGCCAATATTTAGGGTTCATTCTCAAGGTACTGATGCCTTTCTCAGGAAAGATGGGAGACATATGTAGAGTTGTGTTTTTGTTTGCTTGTTTTGTTTTTTAGTTACTCATGTAAGTTTATCAAGAAGTGACAGGGATCTTTTAACTCTGAGTCAAATTCAAGTGGATTCCTCTAATCACCTATAATTGTTATACTATATATCATTAATTTAGATCTGGATTGAGAACCTTACTAAATCTGTTAGGATTTGTTAACTACATGTTAGTCACACATTTAAATACCATATCTTTAAGGATGCATATAATCTAAAAAATAACATCTTTCTTTGTCAAGGCTGATCTTTGATTATATGAAAGAAGAATATTTGGATAATATTCCAAATTATTATTCTTGGATGATTAATTCACCCATAAAATAGCTATATGAATTGTAATGCTTTAAAAATGTAAAATATAAGCTATGTGACCAAGATCTTGTACCTTAAAATATGAGCTCTACTGTGGTGTGTTACAATTTTTAGCAATATAGAATGCAATAAACTTACAAAAAATGTATATTGCTCAGTTAATCTTAATCAGTAATTATTGTAACAGAGCATATTTGAAAATAATGTTTATTGTGAGTTTAAAAGAGAGAAATTATAAAATCATTGCTATTTTGAAAATATATACAAATTTTGGTTTAAGGGTAAATGGTAAAAAAAAATAAATATGTGTGTTGATTAACTAAATCTATACCTACATGCTTTTATAAGTATTATACAAGGGCTAGTAAGATTTCACTCCTTATTTCTAAAAAACAAAAGTTTTTCTCTCTAATATCAGAAGAATTCATATTGAATTATCTCCATAGAAGAATGAAGCAGGATGGGAACACAAAACAATCACTAGGCAAAAAGAAAGAGAACAAAACTCAAAAACAGTAATTTACAACTCTCTTCCAGAACTAAAACTAAGGATTTTCTTGAGTTGTCTAATTGTCTTCTATTACAAGTTATCCATTAGAACCTAAGTATAAACCACATAGTTAATGTAATAAAAAAATACAAACTTTTTTTTTCCCCAGAGGGAAAAAACTTGTTTATAAACACTGAATTATAATTTTGAATCATAGTTAGAATATTGTATATCATAAGACTTTAATTTTTATTACTTTAATATTGGTTTTATCAGCAATTCTTTGAATAAATTAAATAGCAAAATAAGCAGTAAATAAAACTACAGTGTATGAATGAGATTCCATATGAAAAGAAAATAAGTAGTGCTTGCCACATACTATTTCTCAGTACAAAGAAGTGGTAAAGAAGATTCAAATAAAGCAAGATATACTATCTCAATTCCAGTTAGAGTACACAGCAGGTATTTTAATTACACCTATTGAGATTTCAACAAAAGGACCATTCAGGATCTAAATACAAGTCTCAGGTTAGTGGTGTAAAATATATATCAAGTTTCTATACTAATGAAATAATGTAAAAGGAAAAAGAAAGAAAACACATTGTAGTTAACATATCCCAATCTGATATACTCAGAAGAAGAGCAACACTATAAATACATTTCCCGTTGGTCTTGCCTTTGCAAAGAAAATACCAATAAGAAAAAAAAATCATTATTAATTCTAATTCTACTTCATTTAATCAAATATGTAAAATATGTATATATAAAAATTTCACACTGAAATGTTAAAACTGATCTCAACAAACTATCAAAATTTAGATCCACATATGATTTGATGAAGTAGCTGGCAATCAACATAACCTCCCAATAGACATTTCTTATTTTGGCTTATTTATATCCTCTGTCCACATTGTATAAGGCTTAGTATTCATATCACCTGTGATTATTTTACTAGCTCTTCTCAATGGAGCTGTTCTATGGCTCATACCTAACATTTGGGACACTTTTACTTTCTATGTGGTAATGGAAATATTGGGACCACAATAATACAGAATTATTCAACTTAAATGCTTATAATTTTAATATTCAGGGCAAGTGCCACTTCCCTTAGAGGTACTTAGCTAAATGTCATACCTCTTCTACAAAACCATTCAAATAACCCAGTAAGACCAATACATTAATTTTTTAGTGAAATTCAGAGGTCTAGAAAATAGAAAGGTAGCCATCAACATTAGGTTTACAATGCGCAAATGGTAGTGAAACAATATTCAAGCCCTCTGGTTTTTCTATATTAGTAATAAAGAAATGAAAAACAATCTTCCTTTCACAGATGCAAGATGATGTTGTTGCGTATGCTTATTACATAGTTCTTCTACCTGTAATTGTTTTCTAGTTCTTCTCAGCGGAGCTGTTCCAGTATTTTATCTTGGTTTGACTCATTCTGACTTACTCCAGGATTAAAACATCAGACCTAATCCATTTATTTCTCCTGTCACAGCTCATCTTTTCATTCCAACATAATAATCAACCTTTAACAATAAAGTTTTTAAAAAATAACATATCGTAGGTGCTACTTTAGGTGTCAGGGATATAGATAAGAACAAGGGTGCTGTTGATGTGGAATTTTCATTCTATTGGATGTTGCCTAAATGAACAAGTAAATAAACATAAAATTATTACAAGCATTATGCCAAAAATTAAATAGCCTAGATATATAGGATTTTACTTTAAACAGACTGGCCAGGTAAAGGAAGGAACATGAAAGCTATGGACACATGGTAAGGATATAGGTAAACAAAGATCATGGAAAGGACATCCCATGCAAAAGGTATAACTTATTTAAAGGTTTTAAGATAGGAACTGTGTATTTTTTTGGAATTAGAAAAAGAAAGGAAAAAAATCTGCAGATCTTGGTAGCAGTACAAGAGGGTGGAGGAAAGAGTATGCAGAAATTGAAAGGTGACAACTATTTTCTTAGGTGTGTTTTTCCTCACACCTTCCTTCCTTTTCTTCCCTCTTTCCTTCCCTCCCTCCATTCCCTCCCTCCCTTCCATCCCTCAATCTTCCCTCCCTCCCTTCCTTCAACCTTTCCTCTCTCCCTCCCTTCCTTCCTTTCAGTTTTTTAAATGTAAGGATGTAGAGAAAAGATCATTAAGAGGTTGGCAAAAGTGAAAACAAAATCACTTAGGAGAGGACTGCCTTGTTTCATGAAAAAAAAAAAAAGTTGTTTCAACTACATCGGCAATGGTAGAGAAGAGAAAAACAGATGGAGAATGGTATTAAGAAAACAAAGGAGGGGCCTCCCTGGTGGCTCTGTTGGCAGCTGCGACAAGAGTTCGCCCACGCCTGCCCAGGGAGATTCCCACATGGCATGGCAGACCTCTCCTGCCTCACCTGCTGCTCCCCTTAGCAGTGTATTTCTGTTGATCTGCCTGTTCTGCTCCCCACTCTGTCTCTGGTGAACCCTCTTGCTGCCCCACGCCTCTGGCCTGTACCCCAGCCTGTATGCAAAAATAAATAAATCTTTAAAAGAAAAGAAAACAAAAGAAATGATAAAGCCCATATCTTTGGTTGATTGGGTCTGTAAAATCATTTACTTACTGGGATAGACATATGTTGGGAAGAATATATAAGAAATCAAGCATGTTTTTTTGAACATGCTAAATTTTAGGTAATTATTAGACAGTAAAGTGAATAAAGTGATGTAGTTTTGTAAATAGTTGAATTGGCAACTGGAATTACATGGAGAAGTTACAGTCAAAGAAGAGATTTGAGAATCACTGACACATTGACTTTATTTAAAGCCATGGATTGGTCGTGATCAACTCAGTACCTCCAAGAGCTCAAGTCATAGGTAGTAGACCACATAAAATTCTTTGTTATAACTTGGAAGCAAACACATTCTGAAAACAAGAGGTAAAACACTACTTCATACGGCACTGCATGTCCTCTTCTCTGTACTCTTTTTCCTCCTCCTCTTCCTCCTTCTCTCTCTCTCTCTTTCCTTCTCTCTCTCTCTCTCTCACTCCCTCCTCACTCACTCCCCTTCCCCTCTCTCCCCTCCCTTCTCCCTCTCTCCCCGCTTCCCTTTCTCTCCTCTCTCTCCTTCTCCTCTCTCTCCCTATGCCAATTTCCATAGTTAACTTTGAAGTAAATTGATCTATTCAATAATTCTATTTTGTTGTTTGTCAAAACTGTCTTAATCACAGTCATTTGTAATAATTAATTTTGATATCTGACAATATAAGTCCTCTAGTTTTTGCCTTCTTCAAAATACCTTTGCTATTTTGCCCTTTACCTTTTCATAGTATTTTTAGAATTAGTTTGTCATTTTATACAAAATCACTGTGCAGGTTTTACACATTTTTGTTACACTAATTCCTAGATAACATATATCTAGTACCAAATAAAATTATCTATTTTATATACGTGTATTTTAAAAGAAATTATATATATATGTACTATTCTAGTTACTAAGTTCATTACTAAAAGATGATTTTTAAAAACTTGTTTAGAAATAAACAAAAAGTAAAGATAGACTCTGAAGCAAGTCACAAAGGCATTCAGACAGAGATATCATTTTAAATGCTTGTTCCCCCCTCCTCTTTCATCACTGAGCATGACACTCTCAGGCTTAATTTGTATTATCACAGAGCTGGATATTCACCTTCTTTAACTGAAGCTTTTTAATATATTTTTTAAGATAATATTGTTTAGAATATTGTATGATTCAGAAATATAGGCTCCCACCTCTTCATGTATATGTTACCACACCATGTCCACTACCAAGGCACCCATAGTGCGCCACATAGCTCACTGAACCCCTCTCCCTTCCCCTCTTCATCTTTCCCCTCCACCTCAGTTTGACAAGAAGTGGTGTTGGGAAAACTGGACAGCCACAAGCAAAAGAATGAAACTATACTATTATCTCAAATATACAAAATCAATTGAAAATATACTGAAGACTTAGATGTAAAAGCTGAAACCACAAAATACAGAGAAGAAAACATTGGCAAAACACTCCACAATAAAGACCTCAGTGCTATTTTGGGGCCTCAATTCCTATGGCAACAGAAACAAAAGCAAAAGTAAACAAATGGTACAACATCAGATTTAAAAGCTTCTGCATGATGAAAGAAAATATCATTAAATATAAAGAAAACTACTACTGAATTGAAGAAAATATTTGAGCGTCCTTCATCTGACAAGGTGCTAATATTCAAGATCTACAAATAAATGAAACAATTCAACAAAAGGGAAACAAAGTTCAAACAAAAAAATGAACAGAGAACTAAACAGACACTTCTCCCAAGATGATATACAGATAGTCAATATGAAAAAAAAAAAAAAGCTCATCATCACTTACCATCAGGAAAATGAAAACCATAGTAGGATTCCATCTCACACCTGAAAGAATGACTCATGTCAAAAAGGCCAGAAATAAGTGTTAGAGAGGATGTAGAGAAAAAGGAACTCTCACACAATGTTGGTGGGGCTGGTCTAGTATTAGGGGAAAACATTATTTTAGCTTTTCAAAATATTAAAATTAAATCTACCATATGATCCAGTAGTTCCACTGCTAGGTATCTACATTAAGTGTGCCAAAACACTAATTGGAAGGGATATATGCACTCCTATGTTCATTTTAGCACTAGTCACAAAATAAATTTAGCCCAGGTATGGAAGCATTCTCAGTGCCCAAGAACAGAAGAGTGGACTAGAACACATGGTGATAGTCAGACAGAGAGACAGACAGACAATGGGATACTACTAAACTATTAAAAAAAGACTTTTTTTTTTGAACTCTTACCATCTGCAAGAAAATGGATGTAGCTGGAGGGGATTATGCTAAATGAAATAAACTAGAGTAGACAACTAGCATTTGTTATCACTCTTAAGTGGAATACAAAGAAACAAAATGAAGGGACACATAACACAAATTCTAAAACAAGCCCTCGAATACAGACGAAACATTTTTAAAACTTACTATTTTTATAGATAATTTGGGAAATCCAAGAAGGTAAAAATTTTTATAGTCACATCAAAGACAATGACATTTAACTGTATTTCTTTCTATAGTTTCTTACCTACTTGTGTTTTTTCCTGAAGTATTTTTAACACTACTAAATTAAGATATTATTAATGTATCAATATTTCATTTTCCCTATTACAATTAAGAGCAAATAGTTGAAAGTTTTTCTAGAAACTTTTATTAGTAAATTTCTGACAGACTTATTAGGAAATGAGACAAAGATGTGTCCCTCAGTTTTTAAGGTTCCCTGAATTATTTATCTAATTTTAACTAATGACTGCAATTTGTATATTTTATTTATACTTTATTAAAATTCCCTTAATTCTGGATACCTTTTCATTACCCATGACTATGAGAAGATAATCATTTTCATGTTAACTAGGTACAACATATGAACTAGGGAATAGAAAAATAAATGTTAAATTATTTTAATGTCAGCAAGTGTGAAATCAGGAACCAAATAAGGTTTTAAACCTAGGAATATAAGAAGCTAGATGGCTAATTCAAACAGTATCCTCTAGGGAAAAGAGAGTTTGGTGGTTCCATTTCAAACTTTTGCCTACATTTCAACAACCCTGCTTCTGTTCAATTGTCTTGATGCCTGTCATCTGGCTTTGATCTCTCCCCATTAGTGTACAGAACAGATCAAAATCAGGCAACATTCCATCTGGAATTTGTTGGGTCAATTTATTCCATGTGGAGACAGAATGGTAAAGACTTGGCAATAATATTGACACAATATGAGAAGTTTTACATCTTTGATTGGATTTCAGCCATCCCAGCAACAACCTCCACCACTGTGTTATAAATTTTGGATGGAGTTATCTAACAGAAGGCTAACTCAGATTATGAAGAGACAACTAGTTTGGCTCATTATAAAGTCAGATGTGTTCTTTGGCATTTGAGTGGACAGCAGAGACTTTGACATTAACACATGGCTCATTAGGAATGAATTTGAGCTTGGCCTTTTGCTGCACTTAAAACAAAATATCTAATATACAGAAACAACTCTTTGAAAATGCTGATACAATCTCTTTAATATACATAGCTGTAATTTAAAATGAAGACACAGTTCCTCTAGGCATTTGCCATTGAGAGCATAGTGCTGTGTCTGAAAATTGTGAAGAAAACAATGAAACAAGCAAGATCATGTTCCCTTTATCTTTCTTGTTCCTAGTGACAAATACACTGATTTCTTCTGTTTCTCCTAACTGTTTGTCATGTTCTATAAGTGGCCATCTTGTTGTTTCATGATAGGTTCAGTTTTACAGCATTACAAAGTAGTTAATGGTCAACTACAACTCTAATGATAAATTTGATTTTGCAACTCAGTTAACTCAATTTGCATCAAGATGAAACTTGAAGCATAAAGCAATGTACTGGCTTGAATCTACAAAGCAGGATACTCCTGATGTTAAGGCAACTTAGCAATGTCTAGTGAAAGCAGTATGTGAACTAACTACTAACACAAACTGTTTATTCTATACTGTTGAACAGTTTTGCATTTCTTCTAACCAGCCCCATTTTGTTGCTTCAAGTACTTTCTAAGTTGAAGGCTGGCCCTACAACTGTAATCAGTAAACTAGGCAGATTTAGCATCATCATATAATCCTTACTATATAAAAGTTTAAGGATATGGTGTTGAAAAATATAATATTCTACTCCTACCTGGCAAATCTTCATTCAGTTTCCATCATGGAAACAGGAGAAGACAATATAAAATGTCTCACTTGCATTAATTCCAGCATTGAAGAAAACATGGATTTGAGGAGCAACCATTAGGAAACATCTGTTATAGCAAGTACATCAGATAACTACATTTAATTCAGAAAGTCTTATTATTTTGAAGAACCCAACACACATCACACACACACACACACACACACACACACACACACTTCTTTAGTTCATTTAAACATATGAATAACATATGTTTAACCTTTGAGACACTAAAAAAAACGGGGTCTTTTACTAAATAGCTTTTAAACATTTCCCAAAGAGACTATCCACATTCTTTGCAATATAACCCATGAACTCACTACTTCAATGACTAAATTAACATATCTAGAGTGCTTTAAACACAGCTCCAAATTTATGGCTAGTCTCCTTAACTAGTCTCTACCCCAAGCTCCAGCTCACAAAAAGGACATCAACATATCTTCTAATAAGTCTCAGGGGGCAAAAAAAAAAAAAAAAAAAAAAAAAAAACCTTGTTGATTCCCTATTTCCTAAAGGTGTTTAAGCAAGCTAAGTAACTAAAATTATATACACAGGTGAATCTTGGCAACAGTAAAATCTTTCAAAATCATTAACATTGTGTAAGAGATTATTGTGCCTAAATTTTACACTGGATGCATTCTCTTATTCATTACCAGTTCTACCCATCAATACTACAAAGTTTGAGATTAAGAGAATGAGACTTAAAAACAACCCTTCAGAGTTATGCCACATATACATCTAGAAATGAGAGAATGCAGAGTATTCTCAACATACAGGATATTTTGGTTTTAAGCTCCATGATCTGATTTCTCCTCAAATGCTCTATCAATGCTTATTTGTGAATGTGTACCCAGTTTGATATTGTGATATACACAGGTCGTATTCTTTGTTGCTTGTTGACAGTGCTCTCATCCTTTGGAATTAAATTTAAGGGAAATCTATACCCCCATCATTCCTCTAACAAGGGACACTTTAAATAGACATTGGTTACTGGTGAAATTATAATCACTGACCTCACAACATACTAAAGGAAAACACTCTCATCCATTGCTAGAAAAGGTTTCTCAAGGATATTCCTATTTGCATTTGGCTGATTTCTGCACCTGAGAATCTCTGTGCACCACAGAGAAGGTTATCCCTATTGGTATAATCATCCTATCAGTCAGTCATTTATCCTGAACAATACTGTGTTGTTGCCTATATTTAGTCTCAGAGTGAGAATGAAGTCATTTCTTATGAAATCCCTTAATAGATACCTCTAAAACTCATTATATTTTTATTGTGGGTAAGGTGGTTAGCAGCAAGAAAGCATGATAAAATGGGAATGCATTAATGTTTTTGTTAAATTTTGAGATGGTATTGTACCTTAAACAGGATTTTTCAGAAGAGGTTTCTTATATTTAAGCATATTGAGCTCAAAATTATTTTGTTTTCATGGGTATGTGAAACAACTGATAAAACAGTAAAGAGATGAATTTTTAAATATCAAAATGCTGCCTGCAATAACAAAATTACCATAAGGACAGTAGAAGAGGGAGAATCATTTCCCTATGAGTCATGTTCCCAGTTTATTGAGGAATCAAACCTGTTATTTGAATGCAGCATTTGAAAACAAGAGAAAAATCAAGTGTGAATAAAAGGGAACTTTTATAACTTGAAAATCAGCAGAAATTTTGATATGTTTTAATGTCTATATGTCAGAGTTTTGTTTGTGAAACACAAAGGTTCAAACAACATCCCCTTGATATAGCAAAATGATTAAGCTCATTCACAAATTTATGTATATAAAGTAGCGTCAGCTATTTGAAAGATCCTTTCATCCTTTTTTTCAGATTTGGGGAAAAACTGAAAAATAAGTAAACACTTAAAAATTGCTTATGTTTTTATTTGACAATCATATTTAATAACCATAATCACTTTCACAATTACCATTAAGACTTTTTTGGAAGTCCTAACTAAAACAACTAGACAAGAACCATATATAAAAGTAAAACAAACTGGAAAATAAATAAAACTATCACTATTTGTAGATATCATAATGATGTACATAGAAAACCCCAAAGATTCCACTAAAATTTAATTCAAATATTAATTCAGTAAACTAAAGTAGCAGGGTACAAAATCAATTTACAAAAATCAGTTAGTTTCTATATGCAAACAAGCTAGAAGGGAAAGGAAACAACACCATTTACAATCACATCAAAAAGAAATAACCTATGAGTAAACTTAACAAAGGAGGTGAAGGATCTATACAAAGAAAACTACAAGACATTGTTAAAAGAAATAGAAAAAGAAACAAACAAACAAACAAAAGGGTAACATATTCCCTACTCATAGACTAGAAGAATTAATATTGTTAAAATGGCCATCACATGCAGAGCAATATATAGATTCAATGCAATCTCTATCAAAGTTTTAATAGTATTCTTCAAAGAAATATTAAAAAACATATTGAAACTCATATGGAACCACAAAAGACCTAGACTGGCCAAAGGAACCCTGACATAAAAATGGAAGAACAGAAGTAACACACTGCAAGCATCAAACTACACTGTAGTACTCAAATATTATGGTACAGGAACGAAAACAGACAAACAGAACAAAGGAATAGAATTGAAAGCCCAGAAATAAACTCCTACATTTATGAATCTATTCTATTACAAAGAACCAAGAGTATACACTGGAGAAAGGAAAATCTTTTCATCAAATGGTGTGGGGGAAAACTAAATAGCCTCATGCAAAAGAATGAAAATAGATCACTATCTCACACCTTACACAAAAATTAATTCAAAATACATTAGAGACATGAATGTAAGACCCCAAACCATAAACACATAGAAGAAAATATAAGTGAAATACTCCACAATATTGGCTTTAAGGATGTCTTGTGGCTTTGTCTCCATCAGCAAGAGAGACAAAAGAAAATATAAAAAAAGAAAATGGTGCTAAATATGCCTAAAAATCGTCTGCACAGTGAAACAAGCTCCCGGTAAAACAAAAACATCCTGATGAATGTGAGAACATATTTGCACATCATACATCTAATGAAGGGATGATATCTAAGATATATAAAGAACTCATATAAATCAACAACAACCAAAAATACCCACAAGTAACCCATTAAATAAATGAAAGAATATCTAAATAGATACTTCTCCACAGAATACATACAAATGACTAACAGGCACTTGAAAAAATGTCCGTCATCACTTATCATCAGGGAAACGATAACACTAAATGAGATATCATCTCACACCTATGAGAATAACCATATCAAAAAGATCAGAAGCAACAAGTGTTGATGAGGCTGTGGAGACAAAGGGATTCTTATACATTGTTAACACTAATGTAGTCTGATCTAGGCCCTAAGAAAAACAGTATAGAGATTTCCCAAAATGTTAAAAATAGATCTACCATATGAGCCAACAATTCCCCTCATAGTCAACTACATGAAGAATGCAAAAACACTAACTGAATCAGCTATACGTATTCCTATATTCATTGTAGCACTATTACAATAGCCAAGCTATGAAACAACCTAAGTGCCCAAGGAAAGGCAAGTGGACTAGGAAAATGTGGTGTATACACACGCACACACACAGGCATGCACACACACACACAAAATGGAATACTTCTCAGCTATTAAAAGAGATGAACTCTTACCAATTGTAACAACATGAGTATAGCTGGAGGGGGTAATTCTAAATGAAATAAGACAAATATCAGACAGTTTTATTTAAATGTGGAAGGTAGAAGAAGAAATGAAGAGTCAGATAAAACCAAACTGATAAATAACCCTAGAAAGTTGGCTGTGGAATTCAGAATACAAGATGGGGAGGGAGAGGAAGGAAAGCAAAGTGGGCAAATGGCACAGTTTACTATATTTGAAGATTGTGGGTGCCTCTGTGTGTTTGGGTGTGACATGGTGATATGCATCTGAAGAGGAGTGATCCTATGTCTCTAATTCACATAAAATAAACCAATGTTACTCAATAAAAATCATCTTTAGGGAGTAATCTTTGCATATTTAACATCTGTATAAAATAAAATATGTTCTATATTGAAAAATATTAGCTAAACATATAATTTTATAATTGTATAAAGTAACTCACAGCACATAATATAATTTATAAATATTTGTTAACAGTTTTGAATATATAGAATGACAGCCTTGTAAAGGCTCCAAAAGTATGGTATTACATGGGCTCTATATTTTTTAAAGCATCTTTCATTTTGTTCTTTATCATTCTCACTATAATCAGTAGTGAGTTTGAATTACTTTTCTTTCCCCACAGAGATAATGGAATTAGCCCACTTCATACATTCTTATTATTTAAACCACCTCATAAATTTCTGCTTCCAAACTTAGTAATGTGGGTAGCATTTACACAGGTTTTGCAACCTGTCTTCCCCTTGGTTGTGAATTTTTGGGGGTTTAATCATAATTGAATCATATACCTTTCACAAGTAAACTTTCCACTAAAATATTAAGATGTGCTTTATCTGTTTTATTAATGTATTGCAGGAATTAATTAGTAATGAGTTTTCAGTTCCTTTGCCTTGACTTTACACAGGTTATAAGCAATTTCACAGCTTCCAGATAATTAATTCTGCTACTATTCTTTGATCTTTAATCAACATTTCACATATCTCTGTTTATTTCTAATGATACCCTGCAGCTTTTAAATTTACTCTAATCTTACTTTATTTTCAAGGCTAATAGCAAACCTTAATTTTCCAGGAATAACAGGAAAAAACATTTGTGCCTTAATTTCAATAGCAAAAAAGTAAAATAAAATGGCAATAAACAAAAAATTAAAATAATTAAGAGGAAATAGAAAAATAAACAAACATGTTTGAATTTTTTTTTAAGTAGATAAGACTCTTACTAGAAAATGCAATGTTAAGTCATGAATGTAAAACATATTTTAAGGTTAGATGAACATACTCTATTTTCAAAATATTTTTTACTAAGTAAGGGACTTCCCTGGTGTTTCTGGGGTTAAAGTCTCAGCACTATCAAACTATTGCCAGCCACTGTGTTATGAGTTCAATCTCCAGCCAGGGAGCTAACCCACATGGTGCAGTATACCTCTCCTGTCTTGCCCACTGCTCCCCTCAGCATGCAGTTCAATAAATCTGCCTGTTCTACTCCCCAATCTGACCTTGGTGAATCCTCTCATCCCCCCACCTCTGGCCTACACCCCAGTTCTTATATGCACAAATAAATCTTTTAAAAAAGGTTCTTACTAACTGGTAAATTAAAAATGAATTGATGGGCAACTCATTTTTAAAATTAGAGAAAGTGTTCACTGTATTTCAGGACCAAATCCAGTATCAAAACACCCTATCTATGAAATCCATTTTACTGTATACATAATGCTAAAATACAAAGACTTAGATTGAAAAAGGTTAGAACTGTACTAAACCAATAAAATCATCATGAGATTAACTAGAAATTAGTTAGGTTTATATAAAAAGAAGTTATTTACAAAATAGAGCTATAATGGCCATATCAAAATATAGAAATGATGGCAATATCAACAAAACTCACAGCCTTTTATATAATTTTCATTTGACTTCACTCATTTTTAGATACTTAATACTTGTATTCATATTTCTATCTGCATCTAACTTCAGAAAATGTAAATACTAATGTAATTTTAATTTCAAAACATTTAATATTTAAATTTAAAAATGCTTAATTTCAAAATTTTAATGAAATTTTAATTTCAGAATGAAACTTTAATTTCCAAATGTTCACTGAGAGACTTTTCTAACTAAAATAGAACTATTTGCAGATATCCAACAATCCCCTGAATCAATCAGAATGATGCTTGAACATACATAAATAGATAGAAAAATATAATAAAAGCCTAGAAGATCTTCTGGAACAGCAGAGAAAATTCTTAAGATTTCAGAATAAAAGGAAATCAAACAGAAGTCAGTTTCGTCTCAAGGCAGTGGAATGTTTATGGCAAATCTAACCACTGCTGAGAAAAAGACAAACTAATGGAGTTATTTGCAGCTTACAGGATTTGAGAAGAAAAAAATCTGAGTTCTAGTATCAAAAAAGCATTCACACTCATGGAGTCAAGATCCCAAAAAGAAAAATCACAGAAACTTGAATCTTTTATTTCTTTATTTATTTTTAAAGATTTATTTATTTATGCATACAAGCTGGAGTACAGGCCAGAGGCATGGGGTGGTGAGAGGGTTCACCAGAGACAGAGTGGGGAGCAACACAGGCAGATCGACAGAAATACACTGCTGAGGGGAGCAGCGAGTAAGAGAGGAGAGGTCTGCAGCGCCATGTGTGAATCTCCCCAGCCGGGTGTCGAACTCGCGTTGCCACTGCCCACAGCTCCACAGCACAGCGCTTAACCTCTGCGCCACCAAGGAGTCCCTGAATCCTTTATTTTGGTGCTGTTTTCCATAAGACATTTCCCAAATTGTAAATGAGATGGTCTAGGTGAATCATACTAATGGCTGATAGGATGGAGTTGCCTGGCATCTTATTGAACAAGGTGAACAAAATCATGAGTTGACAGGCCTCTGTCTAACATTTTGTTTAAACAACCTGCCCCACCAGACTGAATAAAGGTGTTAAATCTTGACAAGGGATGCTATATCCTGACTGATGATTGTTTCACAATATCTTGGAGGGGGATGATCAAGGACATACATGTGCAGATGGTAAAGGAATCTGACCTACCATGACCAAGGTCTCAATAGCAGGCTAAAATATACACCTTGGGTGGAGACTTAAGATGCTAATAAGGCATTCAGCATATGAAAAAGCACGTAACTCTTGTGCACAAGGCCCAGGATAATCTAGTGATATGATGCTGCTCCCCCGTGTTCCACATGACAGACAAACTCCTTTAAAAACTCTGCCCCAGGGCCTCCCTGGTGGCGCAGCGGTTGAGCACTGCGCTGTGGAGCTGTCGGCAGCGTGCGATGCAAGTTCGACACCCAGTTGGGGAGAATTACACATGGTGTGGCAGACCTCTCCTGCCTCGCCCGCTGCTCCCCTCAGCAGTGTATTGCTGATCTGCCTGTTCTGCTCCCCACTCTGTCTCTGGTGAATCATCTTCCCGCCCCACGCCTCTGGCCTATACCCCAGCTTGTATGTATAAATAAATAAGTCTTTAAAAAAAACAAACACCTGCTCCGTCCTTCCAAGTGAGCAAGGCTCACTGCATTCTTTGTGCTCAATCATAAGATTAATAAATCTTTTCTGGAAGCTTGACCTATGGTTCTTTGCTGAATTCTTTCTCAAATATGGCAAAGAATTGTGAATTCGGTAGCACAAAGATCAATCAGTGGCATACGAAACTAAAACAAATATAAGTAAAATTAAAACTAGGGGATTTTCAGCTGTTTCACCAATGTGAAATGACAGAAATAGGAGTTCAGAAAGTAACCCTTGACAATACCAGAGGTTCACTCAAAACACTTTTCAGGACATACTATTTAACAGGAAGATATTGTCATTGGTCAAAGAATACAAAGATTTCAAGTGAGTTTTGTACTATAAAGTCAACTAATAACCTACACACAGATAACCCAAATACTTATGATAAGCATGGATATTAAGAATAACAAATAACCAACAATGAAAAGTTCAATATTTGTATTTAGTTTTTTTTAAACTTCCTCTCAGTTTTAAAGCCAAACTTCTCTCTCTTCCCTATCTGGAACACGTTGATATGATATCAAATGTGGTAAGGCCCAAAGAATAATGGGAATTCAGAATTTCAAAGTTTTCATGCCAAATTGTATGGATCCTGTTCTCCCCAGTAAGAGTCCTTACTTTTGCAATAGATCTAACTGGGTTGATAATTCACCAAATCTGGAGTTCTGCTTCTGCTGTAATTAAGCACTGTGCCTCAATCTAAGGTCTTTCTGCATCCAACTACAAGACAGCATCTACAACTTGCTAAAGATGTCCTCTAGCTTTCAAATTTAGCCTCAACTGGTGCTTAAGCCAAATCATATATTCATTGTCTTTCTTCAAAGCCTGAGAGAAATGACAGTTTGAGTCCATAGTCCTTTAATCTTACCCCAAGAAATAACATTTTTGGGAAGAATTTGGAGAAAAAGGAAGTCTTGAACACTATGGGTGGGAATGTAAATTGGTGCAACCACTATTAAAAACAGTATGGAGTTTCTTCAAAAGTTTAAAATAGAAGGAGTATAGGATCAGAAATTGCACTTCTAGGCCTCCCTGTTGGCACAACAGGTTAAGTCTCAGCACCATTAAGCTGTCTACAGCCACTGGAGCATAGTTTGATCCCCGGTCAGGGAGCTTCCCACATGGCACAACAGACCTCTCCTGCCTCACCCACTGCTCCCCTCAGCAGTGTATTTCGGTATATCTGCCTGCTATGCTCCCCACTCTATCTCTGACTGAAGTATACATTTTACCCTTTTATTTTAGTAGACAATTATGAATTTTTTTAAAATAAAAATTACGTTTTAGAAAACCAAAAGTAAATGAGTATCTCCTTTTCCCATACTTGTCTAAAAATGAAGGCATTTTACAACTAGTGTATTTTTTCCTATCTCATTCACTACTGATCAGTTTTGATAATTACACCATTATTATTGGCATAGTGTATGCCAGGAACTATAGATTCCACCTGTTTTCAATAATGGTTATCACTGTCAGCCTACCAACAGGTAATCCAACTTTGAAAACCACTTTTAGAGATTTCTTTCTAGAAACATTTGTATTACTGGCATTTTTTCTTTTTATATATTTTTGTTTTTTATGTCTTTTACATTTTGTATTCCCCTTGGGTAACCCACCACCAATTCACTCGTGATCCATCTCTATGGTCCCTTGTGTCCTTTTCTACTTCATTTTGTGCCCTTATCCTCCCCTCCCCCCAGCTC
Source organism: Scalopus aquaticus (assembly GCA_004024925.1). Taxonomy (NCBI): domain Eukaryota; kingdom Metazoa; phylum Chordata; class Mammalia; order Eulipotyphla; family Talpidae; genus Scalopus; species Scalopus aquaticus. The sequence continues at coordinate 17,958 of PVIJ01005905.1, read as the reverse complement.
ACCCCCACCTACTGAGTGTCTCTCTCCTGTTTGGTTTCCTTATAGTCCTGTTATAAGTGAAACCAATATTTTTCTCTTTCTTTCTAGCTTATTTCAGAGTATGATCCCCTCTAATTCCATACATGTCTCAAATTGCATGTGTTTATCTTCTTTGAATGCTGAATAGTATTCCATTGTGTATATGTACCACATCTTCTTGGTCCAATCATATATTTTTGGACATCTGGGTTGCTTCCATACCTTTACTATTGTGAACAGTGCCACAATGATCATACGGGTGCATGCATCCTTTTGGATTAGTGTTTTTGTGTCCTTTGAGTACATTCCCAAAAGTGGTATTGCTGGGTCGTATGGAAGCTCCATGTTGAGCAGTTTGAGGAATCGCCATAAAACTTTCCATAGTGGTTGGACCAGTTCGCATTCCCACCAGCAGTGTAGAAGGGTTCCTTTTTCTCCACATCCTTTCCAGCATTTGTTGTTGCCTGTATTTTTAATGTGTGCCATACTCACAGGTGTGAGGTGATATCTCATTGTGGTTTTGATTTGCATTTCCTTGATTATAATTGATGTTGAACATTTTTTCATGTGCCTGTTGGCCATTTGCTTTTTTTCTTTGGAGAAGTGACTTTTTAGCTTTTCTGCCCATTTTTTGGCTGGGTTTTTGGCTTTGTTTTTGTTGAGTTGTGTGAGTTCCTTGTAAATTTTTGTTATCAGCCCTTTATCGAATGTATTGTGTGCAAATATCTTTTCCCAGTTGATAGAGTGTCTGTTAGTTTTGGTTAATGTCTCTTTTGCTGTACAGAGCTTTTTATTTTGATGTAATCCCATCTGTTTATCTTGTCCTTCACTTCCTTCACTTTGGGGGATGTGTTTTTCAAGATTATGCTGAGATGTATGTCGTGTAGAGTTTTCCCTATATTTTCTTCTATACATTTTATGGTTTCAGATCTTACGCTCAGGTCTTTTATTCATTTTGAGTTCACTTTTCTGCAGGGTGTAAGGTAGTAGTCTAGCTTCATTTTTTTGCATGTGGCTGTCCAGTTTTCCCAGCACCATTTATTGAATAGACTGTCCTTGTTCCACTGCATTTTCTTGGCTCCTTTGTCAAAGATTAGTTGTTCATAGACATGCGGCTTTAATTCTGGGTATTCTATTTGGTTCCATTGGTCTTTCTGTCTGTTTTTGTTCCAGTACCATGCTGTTTTAATTATTATGGCTTTGTAGTATAGTTTGAAATCAGGGATTGAAATTCCTCCGTTTTTTTGCTTTTTAGTCAGGAGGGCTTTAGCTATGCCAGGTTTTTGTGGTTCCATATGAATTTCATCAGTAGTCGATCTATTTCTTTGAAGAATGTCATTGAGATTTTTCTTGGAATAGCACTGAATCTGTACATAGCTATTGGTAGGATTGCCATTTTGATAATGTTAATGCTTCCAATCCATGCGCAAGGGATGCCTTTCCATCTTCTTGTGTCTTCTTCTAATTCTTTCAACAGTGTTTTATAGTTTTCTCTCTATAAGTCCTTTATGTCTTTTGTTAGATTTGTTCTCAGATATTTGATTTTTTTGGTTTCAATTTTGATGGGAATGGATCTCTTAATTTCTTCTTCTTCAGATTGGGTGTTTGCATAGAGGTATGCTACTAACTTGTGTGCGTTGATTTTGTATCCTGCTACTTTAGTGAACTGTTCTATTATTTTGAGTAGTTTTTCTATGGACTTTTTAGGGTTTTGTATACATATTATCATATCGTCTGCAAATAGAGACAGTTTAATTTCTTCTTTTCCTATTTAGATCCCTTGAATGTCTTTCTCTTGTCTAGTTGGCTCTGCTAGGATTTCCAGTATTATATTGAAAAGTAATGGTGAGAGTGGACATCCTTGCCTTGTGCCTGATCTTAGGGGAAAGGCCTTCAGCTTCTCCCCGTTGAGGATAATATTGGCTGTGGGTTTGTCGTATATGGCTTTTATTATGTTGAGGTATGGTCCTTCTAGCCCAAGGATTTCAAGGGCTTTTATCATAAATGGGTATTGCACTTTGACAAATGCTTTCTCAGCGTCTATTGATATGATCATACGGTCTTCATTTTTCTTTTTGTTGAGTTGGATTACACTGATTGATTTTTGGATGTTGAACCATCCTTGTGCCCCTGGAATAAATCCCACTTGGTCGTGGTGTATTATCTTTTGGATACATTGTTGGATCCTCTTGGCCAAGATTTCGTTAAATATTTTTGCATCAGTATTCATTAGGGAGATTGGTCTGTAGTTTTCTTTTCTTGTATTGTCTTTGACTGGTTTTGGTATTAGAGTAATATTTGCTTCATAGACTGTGTTTGGTAGTACTCCTTCCTTCTCGATTTTTTGAAAGAGTTTGTGTAATATAGGGACTATTTCATTTTTGAATGTTTGGTAGAATTCGTTTGTGAAACCATCTGGTCCTGGTCTTTTGTTTTGGGAGAGGTTTTTAATTACTGTTTCAGTTTCACTGCTTGTGATTAGTCTGTTAGGTTTCCATATCTTCTTTGCCTAGTTTTGGATGATTGTATAGTTTTAGGAATTTGTCCATATCCTCCAGCTTGTTATACTTGTTTCCGTATAGCGATTTATAGTAATCTCTGATTATTTTTTTTATTTTTGCTGTGTCCGTTGTGATTTCTCCTTTTTCATTTATGATCCTATTTATTTGTGTTTTCTCTTGTTTTTTCTTTGTAAGCCTGCCCAGTGGTTTGTCTATTTTGTTTATTTTTTCAAAGAACCAGCTTTTGGTTTTGTTGATCTTCTGGATTTTTTTTTTCCATTTCATTTATTTCTGCATTGATTTTTATTATTTCCTTTCTTAAACTGGCTTTTGGGTTTTTTTGTTGTTCATTTTCTAGTTCTTTGGGATGTGAGATTAAATTGTTTCTTTGGGTTGTTTCTTGTTTCTTGATGTGAGCTTGTAATGCTATATATTTTCCTCTTATTACTGCTTTTGCTGTTCCCAGACGTTCTGGAAAGTTGTGTCCTCATTGTCATTCAGTTCTAGATATTATTTAATTTCTTCTTTGATCTCTTTGTTGATCCATTGGTTTTTCAGTAATGTGGGTTTCAGTCTCCATGAGGTAAGAAGGTTTCTTTTTTCCTTTTTATGATTTATTTCCAGTTTGACTCCTTTATGATTGGAGAAGAAGCCTGGTATGATTTTGATCTTAGTGTATCTGTTGAGGTTTGTTTTGTGGCCTAATATGTGATCAATTCTGGAGTATGTTCCATGTGCACTTGGGAAAAACGTGTATTCAATTTTTCGGGGGTGAAGTGATCGATAGCTATCTGTCAATCCCTTGTGGTCTAGGTCCTCATTTACAGCTTTCATGTCCTTGGTTACTTTTTGTCTTCTTGATCTGTCCAATAGAGAAAGTGGGGTGTTGAAGTCTCCTACTATGTATGTATTTTCTTTAATGTCTGTTTTCAGGGATGATAATAATTGTCTGATATATTTTGGTGCTCCTTCCTTTCAGGAGTATATGTTGATGAGTATTATATCCTCCTGTTTTATTGTCCCCTTTATCATGATGTAGTGACCAGCTTTGTCTTTTTTTACCTTCTTAAGTTTGAAGTCTATCTTATCTGATATAAGTATAAGTGTTCTTGCCTTCTTTCTTGGTCCATTTGCTTGTAGGATTGTTTTCCATCCTTTAACTATTAATCTCTGTTTATCTTTCACAATTAAATGTGTTTCTTGTAGACAGCAGAAGGTTGGGTTCTGTTTTTTGATCCATCTTTCTATGTGTGTCTTTTAATTGGTGTGTTTAGTCCATTTACATTTAGAGTTAATGTTGATATACTGTCATCCATATTTGTCTTTTTGTTTACCTTTTTGTGATTCTAATCCTTACCTTATTCTGTATTTCTTGGTCTTTCCTCTGTTGGTTTTGTCTTCATGGTTTCTTGTAGTAAGTTTTGGAGTGGGGGTTTGGTAGTGATGAATTTCTGTAGTTTCTGTTTGTCAGAGAAGGTCCATATTCTTTCTTCATAGAGGAAGGAGAGCTTTGCAGGGTAGACTATTCTTGGTTGACATTTGTTGGCATGTAGTATATTACATGTCTCTCCATTCTCTTCTTGCCTGTAGTGTTTCATCAGAGAAATCTGATGTCGGCCTGACTGGCTTTCCTTTGTAGGTTATTTATTTCTTTGTCCTCATCATTTTCAATATATTTTCCTTGTCTTGAATTCTCGGTTATTTTACTATCATATGTCTTGCTGTATTTTTGCTTTCATTGTAATAATTTGGAGATCTTCTGGCTTCCTGTATGTCGGTTTTTGTTTCCTTTTTCATGTTTGGAAAGTTCTCTTCAATTATCTCCTTGAGAAGTTTCTCTGTTCCTTTGTCTCCTCTGGGGTTCCTATATCCTCCTTCTGGGGTTCCTATGATTCTGATGTTTCCTTTTTTCATGGTGTCAGATAGTTCTCGAAGCTTTTCCTCATTCTTTTTCCTTCGTTTTTCTTTTTCCTTTTCTGTCTTGGTACTTTCAGTATCTTTATCTTCCAGAGTGCTTATTTTCCCCTCCAGGTGTTTTAATCTACTTTATAGCTCTCTACTAATGTTTGTAAATCCTCCATTTCCTTCATTTTCTTCTTTATGGACTCATTCTAGTTTTTCAGTTTTTCATTTATATTCCTCAGTTCTTTGTTCCTTTCATTTAATTCTATTTTTTTTATTATGGCTATTCTGAATTCTTTATCTGTTAGGCAGATGTAATCTTCTATGTCCATATTATTGGGTTCTGAAGAGGGATTTTCTTTCTGTGGTATATTGTTTTGAGGGTCATTTGTAACTTTTTTTCTTCCTGTTATTGGCCTTCTGCTTTGCTCTGATCGTAGTTTTCCTGTGCTGTTGGTGCCGGTGGGCATGGTTCTTGGTTCTACTTACTGAGGAGTGTTTGTTGTTTCCTAGTGTCTGAGTTGCCTTGACTTTGGCTAGGTATCTTCCGTATTTTCTTTTTTCTCTGTTGAATTTGTGTCTTGTGGTGTGTCTCCAATGTGTTTTTCCAGTTCCGAGTGGAATTAGGGCAGAAAAAGGGGTGGTGGTTTGTGGTAAAAAAAAATTAAAAAAAAAAATTTAAAGAAGAAAAAAAATAATAAATGTATTGGGTAGATGTAAACTTGGGGAGAGTTTTGTAGTCCTTTTTCTTTTAGGTTTTGGAGTTTCGGGTAGGCCCCCTGCTAGGGTTTAACCCCCCTTTCCAGTGTCAGATGCTGTTGTCTTACTTTCGCTGCTGTCATTTTATAGTTGCTAGGAGTCTTTCTGTTCTTTTTCTCTCCCCCCCTTTTCATTTTTCTCCTTCCCCTTAGTGTTTGCCTGGGGGTTATCCCTGCCCCTGGGGTTATGTCTGGTGGGGAGGGGTTGAGAGTTCCTGATCTTAAGTTTCTTTTCTGCTGCTTGGGTCTCACTACTCCACATTGGGGTGCAGGGGTAGAGGTTGTGGGCAGCTGTTGGTCAGCGTTTGACCTCTCCTAGATTTTGGGGAGCCACTGTGCAACCTCCTAGAAGTTGGGTGTGGGGCCATGGCGGGGGGGGCGGTGCTGGGCCGTGGTTTCCACCAACTGGAGTTTCTGTCGCCCTCCTGGGTGCCAAGATGCAGACACTTTGTGGAGGACGGTGTGACTGGAGACAGTTGCAGCAGGAGCCTGTATCCCAGGCCAAGTTACCTCCAGTCAGGTTAGAGAAGAGTAGATTTCAGGTTACAGACTAGACAGGAGATTGTTTGAGGTGTTCTCAGCAGTTTTTCCTGCCTGACCAGTTTCTCAGGCCAATATATCACCTAGCAACCAGTGGGGGATTAGGAACCCATGGGCAGTTTGTCCTCCCTGCTAAGATGTTACCTTGCCCCAGGTGGGGGATGGAAAGCAGTGACCCTCAAGCTTTCCTGCACTTCAGAGCTGCCATGCAGGAAAGAGAGGGGGCTCGTGGGGTGGGGGGGTGGGGGTTGCGCTCCCCATTGGTTGGCCAGAGCCTTCTGACCCCACCGCAGCTTCTAACCTTGTATTCAGTGGCACTCCATAAAGCTGGTTTGCCCACCTCTCCTTGCTGTTATTCCTCCGTGTGTTGTCCGATGTCTTTTCTCTTCTCTTTACTCCAACTTTTCGGTTTATCTTTAAGTCTAAAGCACTCATGGGGATGACTGTATTGTGTAGGGCTTCCAGTTCTCCTCAGATCAGCTCTCAAAATTAGGGATTTTCTGTCCATAAATTGATATTTTGTGGGAGAGCCCGATCCTAGCGTTTGTTCACTGCTATGCTTTGGCGGCGTGTATTACTAACTGTCTTAGATGTCCTCTCTGGAATAGTCTAAGGTGAGATTTGTAGGACAGAAGTTTCCTGGAGAATGACTTCAGAAACAGTATTTGTAGGGAGTATAGGAAACTCTCATGAGTACAAGAAAGATGTTCCAGTGCAAAATGCTGCAACAAAAGTCTGATAATTAATTCTGTTGGGAACTCAGGAGCTGAGATGGCCTTTAGATTGGTCCCAAACAGAAGTAAGGAAGCTCAGTTATTGTACTCCACTTGGTAGTAGTTGCTGGTTGTCTTTTGGAGAATGTGTAATCTTGGGTGATACAGTTTTCTTCCTCTAACGAAATTTTCTGAGATGGACACACATGTGAAATGTCAGCAGTCAATATTTTTGCCAGCCATGAGAGTAAGTTCCTTAGTCTACAAGGAAGATTTGGATAGTGCAGTCCAGAATCCAGTAATTACTCTGTATAATTCCAACTTCATAGTGTTAAAAAAAGGTAAAACCAATCTACAGTAATGGCAATAGGGAAAGGAGTTAAGTTTAGGAAGATAATGACTGGAATAGGGCATGAAAACAATTTCTGTGATATTAGCAATGCTCTATTCACAATATGAGGAATTATTCCCTGGGTAAGTTAAATTAATATTTTTCAAGCTGTAAAATTATAAATTGTACTCTTTTGTATACATGTTATATTTCAATTAAAGTTTAGTTTAAAAAGTAACATGACACACAGGCAAATAATTAAAAAAGTCACTTTATAATTTAGTCTGTGGTTTCACTTTCATCAAATTTATACTTGTGAATAATTTTATTGTGCTTTTTATATGTGATTTAATATTCAATGTTCCATAATGAATGTAGGCAATTATTACGATCAGAATATTTTGAATAATTAGTTTAATAGATAATATGCATAAACATCTAAGGGATATCTAAAATGTTCTTTTCCCCAATTATTAAAATAAGAAAAATAAATATCAGAATAACTACAAATATGCCAATGACAACTGCTTTAAGAAGTATATATTTGGTAGTTAAAAGTTATTTAGCTCAACCACTTTGCCTGAACAAGATTTAGGAGATAGAGTTGCCTAAATTAAAGGAAAGACAATATAATGGCTTGGTAATTGCCATGTAAATACCCCATCATTACAGTGTGAATATGTGATTGCTTCTCTCTTTTAGAAGACTCCAGTTTACATGGTATTTACTTAGGGACTATTAAATGTAATTATAGGGTACATTTCAGGAGAATGGAAACAAAGTGAAATTTTGTTTTGCATATCTATATATTCTAGGAGTTAATAGGTATTTTCCAAAAGTCATTTTGTTTGGACATGCATACATTGGTTATCACTATCCTTCCCAACTGATAAAGTTATTCAGTTACCCCGGAAGGATGACTTACTTGCCTAATGTATTTCATATCTTATTTTGAAAAAAATAAAAATATTATAGCTGAGGAATAACATCATTAACCCTAGATATTCATGAAGTTTGTCAATGAAAATGGTATTACATGATGGTCTTCATCACATAGTTATCATAGTGCTCTTTATAATACACACTTGATAATGGATAGACAGCAATAAAAATATAGTGCATGATCTGTGTTCATGAAATGTGTTTCTATTGTCTGCTGGGGACATCAGACTACATTTCCCAGTGTCCCTATGTTGTACTGTTGCTAAAATAAAAGTTGATTATACCAGTTCCAGGCCTGGGCCATAAAAATTTCCTCCAAATATGTCTATAGCCTCTCTTCCCTAAATGCCTGCCAAAGACAATTCATCAGATGTCTCTGAAGTCCTGAGCATAGCAGAAGGGAAACATGGAAGTTGTCAAAGGGCCTAGATGACCAAGTCCAAAGCTAGGCAAAGACTAGAAATACCCACACAATACTTTATGTGAGCATTAAGACATGGAAATTCAGAGATGCATTTGTTATATTTACTCACCCCAAACACATATTTACCCTAATTAGTCAAAAAAAAACTGTCATTAACAAATTGTAGTATTTATTTAACAGTTGTAGAATGGAAAACAAGAAAACAGATATTGCAGAACTGAAACTTAGAGACAAGCCTAGAAACCTGTAACTGTGACAAAACTTCCATCTGCCATAATTTGTAAAGCAAGTCATTTACATAATGACTCCTATTCTAGAGAAGTAACTGGAAAAAGGCAGAGTGTGTGCTGGTTACTACTGACTGCCTTTAACAAAATGTTTCTAAAAAGAAATGAGTTACAAAATTTTAAAAGAAGTGCAAAATTTCCAAAGAGCTGAAGGATTAAAAGGGCAACTGTTCTAGATTCTCTTGCTGAAAGTATGAAGTATGGTATAAGCAAATCCATTAAGCAAAAATAGCTCAGTGAAAATGAAACAGTTAAAAATATTAAATGGTTGAAAGAAAGAGAGTGTAAGAGCTCTAAGAAACTCAAAACTGATTTTAAGAACTTTGGGAAAGAACATGCACATGCTTATTAGCCCATAGACCTAAATGCACTCAAATAGATTAGAAGTTTAGCAAGTTTTTTTGGTGGGAACAGGTAGCCAAAAGAAACTAAGCGTCTCATCCAAATACACCTGTCATTTTTCAAGTCTTAAAAGTTTGCTGAGGTGAAAAACCATATGCATGATACTTATACAGAGTAATAAAGAACAGCTACCTCAATTAAAAAATAAGTAAGCTGCAAGCATGTATAAACCACCCAATCAAGAATCCTGTTTACATATATGATTATGAATGATAACAAGTAAGAAAAACCCTACAAATGGTGAAGACAAGGCCCTGAGAGAATGAAAAGAGGAATACAATGTTTCTCTCAAAAGTCAAAATCAGAGCCTAACCTAGGGAATTTCCCTTACCAACTTTGTTGCCAAAATGTGTGGGATGTCTAACAAATGTGTATAAAGATGCCTAACAGAATGTCAAACATTGAAATGTATCTATAATGACTGCATGCCTCAGTTCCCCTATTTTCTTTTGTTATTTTGGACACAATTCACCATGGTATATTTGATGTTTTAAGAGCAGATAAGCTAGTTTGTCTCATTCATTTATTGCTGGACCAGGAAAATGGCTGAACCTGTTACTACATCAGCAGAAAAAAATTAAGGTAAGTAGAATAACTCAATAGGATGTTGGTTGTCTCTCAGGGTGAGTGGTTCTTATATGTAACGGGGTAAGAGTAAAATGGGTATTTGATGATCAAAAGTCAGACAGACTATGAAGACTACTTTTCCCTTTACTTTCCTGTACAAGATTAAGTTTCCCCAAAACGGATTCTGATATGCAGATTTACAGTTGAGTTTCTGCATCTTTACACAGAAGTAGATGAAGTAGGATTCTGTGAAGTGAGGAGTTGAACTGTTAGGAAATTACAACAAAGACTTCAGCTATCGCACAGAGAACAATGGAGCTGTGAGTTGCCCCTTAGAGTTGCCCTGCCTTGTGGGAAGTGGGCCAGTGCTTTACAGTACAGCCCATATAGACCAGTCATGGAAGAGTGCTGCCTCTTACGATAAGACAAGAACTTAGCTATGTCAGATTTCTTCCCCTGATGGAAATTTCCAGACAACTTAGCTGATAGTAATCCCCTATCAAGTACTCTAAGTAGCAGAGAAGTGGAGAATAGGAATCTGAGTGACATACAATAGCATCTACTACACTACAAGACAGAAGTGAAATTACACTTTCTGTTGTGCTGCTCTTGCAGTCAGGTGTGGCCCTATGAACAATGGCTGAGTGCAATTTCCAGGTGTGGCTAATACAATTCTCCAGCATGATCCTCCACATTCTGTCCTTCTCCACATTGTTACCTGCTAAAGATGATCCAGAAAAGGACAAGGTTCCACACTGAATCCAGAAGATAACTTTGGATCCTAAATGAACAAGCTAAATACTGACATCAACCATAAATAATCTGTTTGTGTTTTCTAAAAAGGAAAAAAAAAAAGAACTCACTTTGGGTTAAAAACACATAGATTTAGGGGAAATATTTATGCCAACTAAAAAGACGCATACTATGACAATATATAATTCTATCCAAAGTTCAAAGTAATAGTAGCAATCATGGTAAAAATAGCAAAAATATACAAAAGAAATAGCATCTGTATATTTGATGATTCAGTTGAGTTCTACCAATTTGGTCTTTTTCATTGGTTAACTAAAGAGTTGGTTTGAATCACCAAGGTTGTCTCAAGTATTAATAATCAATGGTTTTACAACATCTTCTTTGAGAGAGTATATTGGCATATAACCATTTTTTTAGAATTAATAATTCTATAAAGGTATCTAGGTCACACAGGGTGAAATTTGATATTTAGAATTCATGACAAAACTCATATAATTCATTTATTGTAAATCCTATGCTTCATCATTGGCAAACATTCAGACCTAGATCCTACATGTTTATGATAAATATGTTTTTTGGAGTGTTTAAGGTCTTTGCTTCCAGGAATCTAACTTTGCAATTTATTGAATGCGTTATAAACACCTCTTTATTGCAATAGTGAAAGAATATTGCTTTTAAAATTTAGGTCATTTTAATATAAGGACTACTTATATCTCAGTAGGAGGATTTTCAGAAAAATGTTTCCTCTTTCTTTCAAGAAATTAGTCTATTTCTTGCACTACTAGAAAGGTTTTCCATAATCCAATTAGTTATAATAATAAGTATGCATTCACTTCAAAATCTGTCTTCCCTAGCTATTAGTATTTGTCTGACAAGTCATAGTATCAGACTCAGAAAATCCACTGGTATAATGAGTGCACTTGGGATAGTACTACTTAGCAGCAAATAGATAGATTCTAAAACTGTATATAAGCCATAGCCAAGAGGGAAGGCTTCGGGTAAAATTAATAGCCACCTTGTACTTAAAAAAAAAACAAAACACAAGTTATTGAAAATGGTATTCATTCAAGGTTGCACAGCTAGTATAATGCTGATTATGCTTTAAGTCAGAAAGAGAAATTAATAGGATAAAATGGTATATAAGGTTATGCATGACAGAAATGATGTCAAGAACACTACAACAAAGGCCAATTGCTGATAAAAGAAAGAACCTAAGGTAAATTTAAGAAAAACCACTGATTTATAATTTCCCCCCTCATCTAAAGGAGTAGCTTAATTAAAATATTGTACACATTTTGAGAGTTCTACACTTTAAAAACAACTCTAACACACATTCTTATTCTAATTTTTGATTTATAGACAGTGGATAGGACACATAAAACCCAATTAAACTTTAGCCTTCTGAACTTTCCATATCAGTTAATAAATAAACAATATTCTTAAAGAAAAGGAATGCATTGGCCTATATTCAAGCATAAAAATGAAATAAAAAATTTAAGAAATACAATCCTATTGCTATTATTTCAATGGATATTCATGGAGTAAACCACAATTATTATATAATTTTAAGGAACTTGGATTTCATCACTAATAATTTTAGAAATTTCATTAGCATTTGATTTTGTCATGTCCTTTTCTAATGATGCATTGATATTAATCTTTTAAATACTGATGCTTCTTTAAGCATAATAATTAGAATTATTCAGAGTCAGACATCATTTTTAAAAGCAGTATTAAGCTCATTCATGTCGTAAATTCTTGTTCTCATCTTTAGACAGTTTAACATTATGGTATTTCTTACTTGAAATGACTTGTTTCATTTATATTAGATTATTTTAAAGGTTATTTCCTTGTTGAATCCATTTCAAAATTTATTATCATTTGTAATCATTGGCTATATCTGAGATATTACATCTGTTTAGCAAATAGATATATATGATAAAGTCTTTCAGAATCATCTCATAAACAGAATTTATACGTATATATACACATATATAAACATATTTATAGAGCCTAAGGATTGGAATGATTCTGCTTATCTCTGATGATATCACTAAATTAAAAAAATCAAAGCTCCAATTTCAAAAACTTTAATAAGTATATATAAAACATCTAGCTCCCCTCTTGGACTGTTGCACAAATGAATTTCATATGTGAATCCCAAATATCTGTTACTTTATCTTCTATGAATTTTAAACTCTCTAAGCAATGATGCATTTCAATAAGCATTTTCTGCCCTCTTATTATATCAGATAAGGTAAAAGCAAAATTTAAAATGTCTCCTCACTTTAAGGAAGAAACAAACATTGGACTAGCAATTACTCTTTTAAAGGAAGAATTATTTCCATAGATTTTATATTGGTTCAGCAGCAAAATTGGTTTTACATTGTTTTGCTTAGACATCCTGCTGGTTGTTCAGTCTGTCATAATATATAAAATATCATTGCTCTGAAATCACTCTGCAAGCTTTCCAAGTGATTGCATTCCAGACATAATTAAGAATAAACTAATGCCTTCAGACATTCTATTTTTTTTTCATTTCAAATGATCGTTTTACAGAAGAATACATTATATTTTTCCATCAGAGTTTGATTTACAACTCAGTTGAAGAATAAATTTGATCTCTTTTATCTATTGGAGATTTTAGAATAAATTCCTACTTTCATTTAAAGTTATTAATTTAAAGTTATATTACTTCTTCTTACAGTTTATATTCTCACATAAAATTTCAACTTCTGAAAAAAGCATGTAACAACTTTTCATATTTCTTGAAGAGATTTTCAAAAATACGGTAATACTAACCAAAGGAGAAAACTCCAATTTAGCTGCCCTTTAATAATGTCCTTCAAGGAGATATATGGGGGTCTTGTAATTCTTAGAGGATTAAAGTGGGAAATATCACATATACCATCTTGATACTTCAGGTATCAGTGAAATAGGGAAATATTTTGTTAATTTTTTTAATTTAATCAAACAAAACAAGGTTTTTTGAAAAGTACTAATAATCACTGAAAAGCTTGGTTTAGAGTTGCAAAACTTCAGTCTCACTGTCATGGCTCAGATAGTATATCATCTTCATTGACTAAGATACCATGAATCTGGGTCTCCCTGGTGGAACAGTGGTTAAGCACTGCGCTGTGGAGCTGTCGGCAGCAGTTACATGAGTTTGATGCCCGGCTGGGGAGATTCCCACATAGCGCCACAGACCTTTCCTGACTCGCCTGCTCTTCCCCTCAGCAGTGTATTTCCGATGGATGGTCTGCCTATTCTGCTCCCCACTCTGTCTCTGGTGAATCCTCTCACCACCCCATGCCTCTGGCCTGTACCCCAGCTTGTATGCATAAATAAATAAATCTTTGAAAAAAATGATACCATGATTTCACAGTAGGTATGTATCAAATACTACCACAGTCACCCTCTTGTGTTCTTAGTAGTAAGAAACACTGGATTCTCAAATCAACAATTTTGAATAAATTATTTCTCATGACATTTAAAATGCCCACAATCCAATTTACCCCTATTGCACATTAACTGAGTTCCTATTCTCGAACCTTATCCTTTTGGTTAATATGACTTGCAAAAGATCTCACCCAACTAGGTATCTTAAGTTTGAATTTAATAATTGATGCTCCATTTAATAATTGATGCTCCTAACTATGCTGTGTGAGGGGCAATATATAAATGCTTTCTCCAAGCTGAATTTCATGATATAAAAACCAAAGACTTCCTTTTGAAGATACCTGTCCACTCAATGGACTTCTTGCATTCTATTGCTTAATCCTTACTATGGTTAGGTTTCTGGAAATCAAATAGAAATGACTAACCTCTAAAACATCAAATTATCCACTGTAGCTACTGCCACTGAAACTGCTTTCCCTTAAACCACCTGATGTCATATATTTTCACCTTCTAAATATACAGAGGCATTTTAAAAAAACAACATTTCACGTGGTTTTAAGACAAATTTATAAATGCCCATATATGGAATACTGTGTTTATCATATTTTACATTTTGTTGAAATTTTCTTTTTCGGTAGGTATTTCCTCTTGTTTCTTATTTTGTAAATTTTTGTTTTCATCTATTTGTTAAGAGTCTCAAGGTGCTTTTATTTTTATTTATTAATTTATTTAATTTATTTTGGTAACATCCACATACAACACTGTATGTGATTTAGAGGTATAACATCATACTACTTAGTGTATGTTACCACACAGCCACTGCCAAAGCACCTATAGTGTTCCACCATTGTCCACTGTGCCCTCATCCCATTTTGTTCTCCCTCCTCCCTGTCCTACTCTGGTAGCCTCGATTCTAGTCATGTTTCTAGTATTTGCTATTGGTTTGGTTTATCACATTTTAGTTGAAAAGCACAAAATAAACCTATTCAAAATACAATACTTGTTCTTACGCAATTTTTGTTTTATTTATATGTTTCTCTTCCTAACTGATCTTGTGAGGACTTCCAATGCATGTTGAATAGTAGTGATGGAAGTTAATATCCTTGCCGTGTACCTGAACTTAGAGGAAAGTTTTCAGTTTTTCAGTACTGAGTATGTTATTAACTATGTGTTTCTGGTATATGATCTTTATTACGCTATTTTTTAGAGTTTATATTATAAAAGAATGTTGAGTCTTGTCAAATTCTATCTGTGTCTATGACCACATGAACTTTGTCTTTTCTTTGTTGATGTGGTGAATTACATTGATTGGTTAGCAAATATTGAGACATCCCTGGAATAAATTCCACTTTGTCATGATGTATGATCATTTCTATTTCAATTTTTAAGATTTTGGAAGGATTTTTTTCATCAACATTCACCAGGGATATGTTACATATTTTCTATTTTTTGTTAAGTTTTTCTTTTCTGTTGGTATCAGAATAGTGTTGGCCTCATAAAAAAATATTACCTGTCCTATACAGAGAAAAACCCTAAAGATTTCACTGAAACTATTAGAAACAATAAATCAGTACTGTGAAGTGAAAAGCTAGAAAATCAATATAAAAAACTCTTTTGCATTCCTATAAACAATGAACTAGAAGGAAAATAAAGCAAAAATATCCTATTTGCAACCGCATCAAAAAAAATTAAATACCTAAGAATAAATTAACAAGGGAGTTGAAAGACATACAATGAAAACTATAAGACATTGTTAAAGAAATAGGAGAACACACAAAGAAATAGAAAGATATTCTTCATTCAGTGATTGGAAGAATTAACATTGCTGAAATGGTCACCTACCCAAAGTGATAAACAGATTCATGCAATCTCTACCAAAGTTTCAATGGCATTCTTCAGAGAAATAAAACAGACATTACTGAAATAGAGAATCACAAAAGACACTGTAGTAGACAAACCAATCCTGACAAAAAAAGACGGTAGGTATCATTTCCCATACTTTAAAGTATACACAACACTTCAGTAAACAAAATGGATATAAGACTAATGAAATAGAATTTGTAGCCCTAAAATAAGCCCAAACTTATTTGGAAAATTAAATTATAATAAAGGATCTAACAGTACACAATGGAGAACAGAAAGTCTCTTTAAACAACTGTGTTGGTTTAACTGAAATACATGCAAAATAATGAAAATAGACCAAACTCTCATATAATACACAAAAATATCTCCAAATGGAATAAGGACTTGAATGTAAGACTTGAAACCATAAAGAAAGACGGGTAAAATATACCATAAAATTTTCTTCATTGATGACTTTGAGGACCACACTACAATGATAAGGGAAACAAAGGCAACAATGAACAAATGTTACTATAACAAACTAAAGAGCCCCTGCACAGTGAAAGAAACTATCATTAAAATAAAGAGACACACTACCAAAAGGGTGAAAATTTTTGTGTTATTTATCTGACCAGGGGCTAATATCAAAGATCCACAAATAACTCATAGAACTGGACAACAAAGGAAACAAATAAAACTCATTAAAAATGGGCCGAATATATTTTTCCAAAGAAGACATACAGATAGACAACAGGCCCATGAAAAAATGATCATCATCACTGATCATCAGGTCATGAAAATCAAAAGCACAATGAAGACCACTTCATATCCCTTAGTGTGGCCCAGGTCAAGAAGGCGAGAAATATCAAGTGTTGGTGAAGGCAGAGAAAAAGGAACCTCTGTACCACTGGTAGGAATGTAAACTGGTCCAGTATGTATGGAAAACATTATGGCACATTCTCAAAATATTAAAAACAGATCTACTCTATGATTGAGCAATTTTATTCCTAGATCTCCATCTATAGAATGCAAAAGCAATACTTAAGAGGAACAATCATCTATTTTTGGACATCTGGGTGGCTTCCATACCTTTGCTATTGTGAATAGTGCCGCAATGAACATACGGGTGCATGTATCCTTTGGGATTAGTGTTTTTGTGTCCTTTGGGTAAATTCCCAAAAGTGGGATTGCTGGGTCGTATGGGAGCTCCATGTTTAGCAATTTGAGGAATCTCCATACAGCTTTCCATAGTGGTTGGATCAGTTCACATTCCCACCAGCAGTGTAGAAGAGTTCCTTTTTCTCCACATCCTTTCCAGCATTTGTTGTTGCCTGTATTTTTAATGTGTGCCATCCTCTCAGGTGTGAGGTGGTATCTCAGAGTGGTTTTGATTTGCATTTCCTTGATTATAAGTGATGTTGAGCATTTTTTCATGTATCTGTTGGCCATTTGCTTTTCTTCTTTGGAGAAGTGCATTTTGAGCTCTTCTGCCCATTTTTTGACTGGGTTGTTGGCTTTGTTTTTGTTGAGTTGTGTGAGTTCCTTGTAAATTTTTGTTATCAGCCCTTTATCAGATGTATTGTGTGCAAAAATCTTTTCCCAGTTGGCAGGGTGTCTGTTAGTTTTGGATAGTGTCTCTTTCGCTGTACAGAAGCTTTTTATTTTGATGTAATCCCATCTGTTTATCTTGTCTTTCACTTCCTTCGCTTTGAGGGATGAGTCTTTCAAGATTTTGCTGAGATGTATGTCGTGTAGAGTTTTGCCTATATTTTCTTCTATACATTTTATGGTTTCAGGTCTTAGTTTTGTAGTTTTCTTTGTATAAGTCCTTTATGTCTTTTGTTAGATTTATTCCCAGATATTTTACTTTTTTGGTTTGGATTTTGAAGGGGATGGATTTCTTAATTTCTTCTTCTTCAGATTGGGTGTTTGCATAGAGGAATGCTACTGACTTTTGTGCGATGATTTTGTATCCTGCTACTTTACTGAACTGGTCTATTATTTTGAGTAGTTTTCCTATGGAGTTTTTAGGGTTTTGTATGTATATTATTATATCGTCTGCAAATAGAGACAGTTTAATTTCTTCCTTTCCTATTTGGATCCCTTGAATGTCTTTCTCTTGTCTAATTGCTCTGGCTAGGACTTCCAGTATTATATTGAAAAGTAATGGTGAGAGTGGACATCCTTGCCTTGTGCCTGATCTTAGGGGAAAGGCCTTCAGCTTCTCACCGTTCAGGATAATATTGGCCGTGGGTTTGTCGTATATGGCTTTTATTATGTTGAGGTATGTTCCTTCTATCCCAAGGATTTCAAGGGCTTTTATCATAAATGGGTGTTGTACTTTGTCAAATGCTTTCTCAGCATCTATTGATATGATCAAATGGTCTTTATTTTTCTTTTTGTTGATGTGTTGAATTACATTGATTGATTTTCGGATGTTGAACCATCCTTGTGCCCCTGGGATAAATCCCACTTGGTCGTGGTGTATTATTTTATGGATGCATTGTTGGATCCTATTGGCCAAGATTTTATTAAATATTTTTGCATCAGTATTCATTAGGGAGATTGGTCTGTAATTT